>CXYZ01012656.1:2440710-2459011 GCA_900006705.1 Sonneratia caseolaris
CCCCCCCCCAAACCAGGTCTCGTTTTGAACTTAACGGTCTGGGTTGCGTCGAATTTAATCGGGTGCAATTAAAAAAAAATGGGGACATATCTATAATTTGTGCCCGGCTCTACTAGTCCTGGATTAAAGGAAATATAACAAGAAACATTGGGGGAAATGCATTCATCGTAAATTGAATGAACAAAAAAAATATTATTATTATTTTGAAAAAGTTTGACTTCACGACAGAACACAAGAGAATGAGACTTATGATTTACATAAGGAAATTTTTTACTTCAAAGCATTATCTTGGGAGCAGTTGAAAGCTTGTTATTACTTCAATAAATGTATCCAAAGTATCGACCCATCGATTGATTTCAAGTCAATTTAGTAGCAAACTATCAATTAGCTTCCTCCCTGATAGTGAAATTTGATAAAATCAAAATACCGCAATGTGACAATTGTTTTATTTCACGTATTCTTTATCATAAAGAAGATCCTATAAGTATAAAATAATAAATAATAAGACGTATGAAAAGTTTTATACGAATAATGATGATAAATTTTGAAACTAACTGATTTAAGTGCGAGATTTGATTATCAATAATAGACAGCTTGATGCTCATGGAGATCCCACAGAGAAAGCGGCCGGCCAAGATCGACTCCTTGTATGTGTCACTTCCGGGTAGATTCACGTATAATTTATGGTGGTCTCCACGAAGAAAGAAACCCTCATATTCATATAATATATGTTTACATATATCTTTGCACGTAGCTATCATTAATTTACACAAAATTTGTGGACATGTGCCTTCATTGGGTCGGTCAAGCGACACGGGATGTTCTTATTATGTTGTCATTCAGCATGTCACTTTCTCGATCCCATTTTCACAGTGACCCATCTAGAAATTGACGGTAAAGGACATGAAGCTCTGAGTAAAGGGTGCAGTTAAGCGGCAGAGATAAGTTACTTTCACCCAGGAAAAGAAAAAGGTGATACATCCATGAAATCTTTACGGACATTTTATGGGAGTAGCCATGGCCGATGCCCGTAAATCCATTTGCCTTCTGTAGTTAGTTTCCATCAAATTCCATACAATGTGCATACATAGAAAGTAGGCAATTAATCCGAGCGGCCATGAACGACGGTTTGTAGGAAGGAGAGTTAGCGTCGACGTATTCAGGACCTTTTCCGTTGCTTAAAGACTCTTCTTGCCGGCTAAATAGTGAATGGCAAACAATCCATCCCGACTCCCAAAGTATCAAGAATAAGAGAGAACTAATCCCATCGTAGACCCGAATTACATCGAATTCTCGACCATGAGCTAGTCTGTAGCCTTCGCCCTCTCTGCTAGTTATACAATCCAGCATCCGAACGCACGCACTGTGCTTATATATCATGGATTTCTCCCTGTATTCGGTATTCGGTGTGGCAGGTCCAATTATTGGGATCTTGGGAAGACATGCCTTTATCAACCTCATCGATCGAATAGCGGCCACTGTTGTCAGTACAAAAGACGAAATGGAAAAAAGGGGGAAACAGTTTTTCCAAGGGAAAATTTCCATTTCAATGGTGCAGTCGAATGCGTTTTGATGAGTACCCACGAGGCTCTCAGTCGAGTTATAATCAGCTCTAAGGGACGATACGTTTTGTGTAACCATCATGACCAGAATCCAGAATAAAATTCTGACAGAATTGAATATGGGATGCCGATTATCCCCAAAAAAAAAAAAAAGAAAAAAAGAACTACAAGTTATGGCAGAATACTGACGTGAGCTGAGAGTCGAATTGGCTGTCCATCCATCTGCAGAAGCTCGAGAGAAGAGCGGCCAGGAGACGCTCCCGGCAGCTCCGCCGGTCCTCGGCCACGGTCCGGCGGCAGAGGGGGCAAGTCCTGCTGCACCTCAGCCACCTGTCGAGGCACTCGATGTGGAACCCATGGCCGCACTCCGGGAGCACCCGGAACTTATCATTGCCGAGGAAGGTGTCATCGAGGCAGACGGCGCACCTCGACTCCAGCCGGCGGTGGATGCGTCCCTCTCTTCCACCAGTGGCCACCTTCATGAGGAGGAGGAGGAGGAGGCGGCGAAGGGAGGAGAGTGCGAGGAGGAAGAGAGAGACGAGGAGGGGAATCAGGCCCACGAGGGGCTGTCTGAGAATGGTGAAGGGGAGGGAGGCTCCCTCTTCAGGCATGGTCGTCCCTCTCGCTTGGCTCCTTCTTGACAACCCCGAGGAAATAGCTTTCAATCCTGATTCCTCTCGAGAGAGACAGTGGCAGACATATATAAAGGGAGGAGGATTTACGCCTGTTCAAGTTTCTTAACAGAGAAGGCCAGATTTCGAGGAGCGGCCGCAGTTCGTCTTCATCCTTAGATGAGGGAGCGTGCCCTTGGTCAGAGCCGAGTGCATAGTACAAGAGTCGGCCGTAGACGAATTTATTGGACTATCACCCGATTGGGTGGACGACGGGTACGACGCTTCGCTGATTGAAGGGTTAGTACATGCCCTCGACGAGGTACAGCCAAAGGTCAAAAAGACACCGTGCCCACCTATGTTAAATCAATTACCGCCTAATTCCTACCTGCTCGATGTCGGAGCTGACGAGAAATTCTTGAGCTGTGTTCTGTCATTCCTCTGCAATTCTTGATCTATAATTGTCTATGCATTGTTATATGTAGAGATCTTAAACTTGCCTATTTAGTCTAAAACTGGTTTTTTAAAACCCGTAATATGTTCGGAACTATTTTTATTAGGTTGATGAATGGTTACCTATAGAGTTCATTGAACCAAAACTGGCTCAACATATTTTCTTATCGAACAAACACAAAACTATTGTAAAATTAGCTTGATAGGCATAGACCACCCAAATAATATAAATTAATTGTTAAATTTTGATATATTAATAAACAAATTTAAAAAATAAAAATACTTATATTAAATAATTAAAAAAATAAACCGTTCACATGTCAAACTGATTTAAATTGTGAACCGGTCCGTTTATGAATGGTTCTTGATCGATTTATATATATATATGAACTGTAACCTATAACTAGATAACCCTATTATGCGTAACAGTCGAATTATAAACATGTCAAACGATTTTAAACTAGTTTTGAACCGACTTATACTGCTTATTTTAATTTCTCTAGTTATATGTACGTAAGCTTATATTTTATTCACATTGCATTGCCTTTAAAGATGATGAGATGGGATGGCTTTGGATTGAAAATTTGGCCTTCGATATACACCAACCCCTACGAAAATGGGCACATACAGTGACGCAACAGCCAGGGATGCCTTGCACTGAGAGGGCACGGGCTGGGGTCGTGCGACCTTAATGGCGTCGCTGTAGGCATACTTCAAGCGACGGAGAGAATTCGTCTGTAACGCTAGGCCGGTTCCCAAAAAAAGATGGGAATATTATTCAAATGAAGAGTTATCGAACCATCTGGACCGGAGTATGTTCTACGTCCGGTTTATGTACGGGGATTGGCATACAAACCGGACCGGGGGAGACGTCCCCGAGGGCTGGAGGGGGACTGCGGCGCGGGGCAGAGGATCAGGAAAAACCAACGGCTGTGATTGCGGGTGTGAAGAGTGGGGGTGGTACTTCTTGTTATCGCTTCTGCTCCTCCCCCATCATCCTCTCTTTCTTCTTCATTGCTCTACCAGTTTTTACCAAGTCATTGACTCCGATACTGTGAAGTCCCACTTCTCATCCTTCTTTGCTTCCTTAGAGAGAGACAGAGCAAGGGATAGCCGACACTGTCGTCTGCCTTGCTCTGTTTTCATGGTCTGAGATAAATTGTGAGCCTGTTGTACGGCTGAATGAGCACCCATCCATGCCTTTATTAGGTGAGCTTGCTTCACCATCTCTGCTCTTCTTTCATGGTTAGTTCTCCATTTCTGTTCTCGTTTCACACCTCTTCTTTAAATTAGGAACCGAGGTGTGGATTTAGCATAAATTTCTGCTCTCTTCTTCGGCTATGTGGGCAAGGTGAAACTTTACTTTGGATATGAGTTATTTGTACGAATGGTTTTCTCTTTAAGAAAATTTGGCGTTTAATGAAATCGTTTTTCTGCATTCTGGCGCAAGATGCCACAATCAGTTGAGTTGAGACTTTATATTGTGGTGGAAAAATCGGCACCCTTGAAGCTACATTGAACCTAATGAATAGTTTGCAAGAGTAAAGTAGGTGCATTTTATGAAAGTAAAGTGAGAATGTAGCAATTCTACTAGGAAATCCGATGCACAGGGAGCAATGGGCAAATGCTGCCCTCCCCCCTACGTCCATCCCAGCTAAAGTGACCGAGACTGATGCTGTTTTTTGTATGATCGAAGGAAACGATGTGGGATGGAGTTTCCATATAATATAAGAGTATCTTTACTAAAGATTCTGTTTCCCCAAAACCAAATTTGGCATTAAGGTAGGTGGAATTCTCTTAGAAGCTTGGGAAGCTAGGGGAGATGACTTTATCCTCAGGCCTTCCCAAATTGCATCTTATCTATATATAATGGGCAATTGAGTACAATGAAATCCCAACAACAGCATGAATCTCACTATGTCGATTGTCACGGATACTAATAGTTCCTCAATCTGGAGTGTTGGAGAAGGAGGAGGCCTTATGATTTTCTTGCCTTTTCCAAAATACGGTTCTACCAGGCAAATCTTGTTCATGCCTTAATATTTGTTGTATTGGTGGACAGAAATTGCTACTGTGCAGCCTAACTTCCAAAGCCACCTGGCTGTTCTGAGGGCTCAAGCCCATGGAAGCAGCAACTTATTTTTGAGTACACTTGCATATGGGCGTGATAGAAGGTTAACCTGGACATGGAAATCCTTAAACGTCCATAGAATCACAAGTTCTGAGACAGGAAGGTCCAGATTAGAGATCAAGGCTGTTGCCACTCTTGAACCGAAGAGATTGGCTTTGAGTGAGGATGCAAGCATGTATAGCAAGGGATCTCAGGTGGGTCCTGAATCAAGTCCACTCACGAGCACAGTCAAGTCCTCAATTGAAGATACAAAGGAATTGGATGAAAGAGAAATATTGAGGAGATTGCGGATTTCTAAGGCTAATAAAGGGAATACTCCATGGAACAAAGGGAGGAAGCACAGTGCTGGTAAGAAGTTGTTGATCCTTTATTTGGCATCAATCCTTTTCTCCATCAAAACTAAAAACTTCTGAATGGTGATGGCAGAAACCCGTCAACGGATCAGGGAGAGAACAAAGCTTGCAATGCAGAATCCTAAGGTGAAGTCATGTAAGAATGACATTTTGACATGTTTCTTGGAAAATTGCAGTAAACATTGATCATCAATACAATAATTGTGAATCAGATTTGAACTTAGCTTTTATAATATGTCAGGCCACCGTATCAAAAAGAAAATTTTCAGGCCAGTGTAATTGCTAAGTAGCACATGCATGTCATGTAAATGAGCCCAAGTGGTTGTACTCACACTATGCACAAAGGCAACTCTCCATTGTCTTTCTCATCTATACTTTCATTTATTACTCCTATTCAAAATGTCTCTGATGTTAGTGTATTCTTTTGGCTTACCTTGCTGACAACTGATCTTTCCTTTGGTGCTGGTAAGATGTTTATCTTAGCTTGACTATTGCGGAATAACTCACCATCATCAGGACTTGTGTCATTTAATCCCAAGATTCCGAGTCACTGGCCCAGTTTGCCGCCATTGTATGAATCTTTACGAAGTGAAGATAATATTATAGTACTTTGTAGAATGAGTCATTTCTTTGTGTCCTTGATTCCATGACTCAAATGAAAAATTGCACTTAGAGAGGAATTTTTGCTTTGCAGGTGAAGATGAAGTTGGTTAATCTGGGACATGCTCAGACGTGAGAATCATTACCAGACTATTTTCTAGTAGTGGACTGAGTAGTTTGCCTCCTGTCTCTCAGCATACCTTATTGAGATTTGATTTATTAATTTGACTTTTGGCACTCTTAATAAGTGGAAACTCGTATAAGTTTTATTTATTTGTGGGGAATATATACACTACCATTTTTCATGTCTTGTCATGACAATGCAGAGAGGAAACAAGACAGAAAATTGGTGCCGGGGTGCGGATGGGGTGGCAAAAGCGCCGTGAAAAGCTGATGGTCCAGGAAAACTGCTATTTTGAGTGGCAGAACTTGATTGCGGAGGCTTCCAGAAAAGGTTACACTGATGAGGAGTTGCAGTGGGATTCGTATAATATACTGAACGAGCAGCTTGAGCAAGAATGGTTGGGGAGCATAGAAGAGAGGAAGACCATGCGAAAGCAGAAGGGTAACAAGAGAGCACCGAAATCCCCCGAGCAGAGGAGGAAGATTGCTGAAGCTATTGCTGCGAAATGGACAGATCCTGTAAGGATTAGTTGTTTCTGCAGGTGTTCATGAAGTGATAGGTGTAATGGATTCCGCATCTTTACATAATGCATAATTTTTGAGGAAGGTCATTAAATCATATCAACCAATGCTTGAAATAGGGGCCCTTATCCGTTTATTGTTTCTAATGACAGAAATGTAGTTAATCTTTTATTTTTTTTCCCTTGGGAAAATGAAGAAAATGAAGGAACAGAGTGTTGTCACTTCTTCACCTTTACACCCTGATCATGGTTCACTCATCTGACAGGCATATCGGGAACGGGTTTGCTCTGGGCTTGCTAGATATCATGGGGTACCAGTTGGGGTTGAGAGAAAACCAAGAAGAAGACACAGTGGCAGCACAGAATCTCCTAGACGAAGCCCTTCAAAGAGAAAGGCTGCAGAAGAAAATGACACCAGGAGGCATGATCCCAAGAGCCAAATCCAACGAATGAGACTGAAGAGAAGTAACACTCCACTGTTTAAGGATCCTTTGGCTAGTTCCAAGTTGGAGATGATCAAGAACATCAGAGCAAAAAGAGCCACTACACAGACCAACAGAACTGAAGCTATTGAACGAGCAAGGTCTGTTTAGTGATCATCTGTGTGTGTCTGTGTGTGTATTAATGCTAAAAAATGAAGTCAAGCAGTTTCTTGGACTATCATGCTTAAGTTCTCTTCTTGCTAATGATAAATTATGCGCATGCAGACTTTTGATCGCAGAAGCGGAGAAGGCAGCAAAAGCATTGGAAGTTGCTGCAACCAGAAGCCCCATTGCCAGAGCTTCACTTGTTGAAACCAAAAAGCTTATAGCTGAAGCCATCCAATCGATTGAGTCCATCAAGACACAAACCACCTCGTCCATAGAGGCAGGATCCATCTCCTCCAACCAGAACTTGCCACAGGCACAACATCATTCACGCACTCTATTAGGACTCACTGACTATGTCTGGGAGGAAAGAACAGTCAATGGGAGTGCAGTTCAGCTCCAGACTCCGGAGGAAGGGACACATGAGTTGGGTTATAGACACTCAGAGAGTTTTAGTCAGCTCAGTCTGGATGACACAGCGGAGGAATCAACAGAGAAGACTGTCGAGAGCGCAGGACCTAATGGTCTCGTTAGCTGTAAAGAAGTCCCTGATCCCGATGGAATTGAAAGTACCATTCCTTCCCTAGAAGAAAACCCGCCATCAAAACTGCCCAAAATTTTGATGAGGAAATGGGTCCGAGGGCGGCTTGTTGAAGTGATGGAATGAGCTTTATCTTGTTCGAACTCATATCCGTCCTTAAATGGGAGTTCCGAAAGGGAGATAGTTTTGGATCTAGTACGATTGATTTGTGGTGTACCATTATTCCAACTACAGAGACATAGCTACCGCTCATGGTTGTATTAGATAGCTTTCGTTTACAATTAAACACACAGTAGTGTTCAGATGTTATTCCCTTTGATGTTACTCATCAGCCCTTACTAAATTAAACAAGCCATAAAAGTCAACACCACAATCCTGGTTGAGAATCCATCGCCCCGCGCCACCCGTCCCCACCACCGCCCAAACCCAACCACCGCGCCCCCCACCACCGAAAGCAAAAGCGCACCTTATGGTCTGTTAACCCATTCATCAAAGTGCATGTCACGTTAGAAAGATATATATAAACCTAAAATTTGGGGGATTTTTTTTATGGCATTGATATGGAAGGGGCAAAAAAAAAAAAAAAAAAGAAGAAAGGATACAGGTTTGGAGGGGTGTTTTCGGTCATTTTACAGGAGTGAAGGCGCATCATAGCTGCTGATATTGGTTGGAGGCCACATCTTTGTCTATTACTGTCCTCTTCTTCTTCATTCTTTTCATTAATCTCTTTCTCCGCTTCATGTTTCTGCAGAAGATAACAGCAGAGACGCCATTGAAACACAGCAAGAGATAACATGGATTCTCTTTTGTGAGTCTCGAAATGTAAGAGGCCCCCATGGGAAAAGCCGGTTTTAAAGCTTTCCCCGAAATATCATCGTCAAAGCAAACAGATATAAACCCGCTTCATATTGCTGGGAGTCGTATCCGGGGAAAAAAATGATGATCTTTGTCATAAACGATCTGGTCAGGTTGTGTTTCCTGCTAACCCACACAACCCGAATGCCATCTTCTGACCTCTGTGTTTCGATCAGACAGCATGAGATTACTGCCAAGACTACTGACAGGGCCCTTGAGGCAGACAGCATTTGAGCCTGTCTGAGGCGGCTCAGTGGTAGGTGGACATGGTTTGCCGATGATCGGACGTCTTTTGTGAAAGTCGTAGTAAAAATATTATCCAATCCACAACGACAGCATAATCCACATTAGTACTCTAAATCAACTCTACATATACGTTTATACCATATATTACATTGATCCAAACTCTCCATATAAGTTTAAAAATGGAGCCCCTGCACCCAAACACGTCAAACGGGGATTCAACTACTCGACCTGAGATTATTGGCAGACAGTAATCAGATTTCAATATGATCCTAACAACAGATTAGCTGGTTCGACTGATAATACTTACATTCGCACCCATTGAATCCTACACGGGGAGGTCTTGGTATATTAGTGAGACCCAAGTGTTAAAAATGTTATCAGAGTCTTACCCGAAATTCCATATCGGCTATGCAAATATATTCGCAAGGTTCTAAAAGAGAGTAACTAGGCGAGCACTTTTGGACGGTAACCTTGATGTAATAAATATGACAGTGATATATGAAGCTTACGTCGGGAGTGTCCCCTACAGGGAGGTTGGTGCCGTGGACAGCGGTATGGTTTGATGCTTTGGTGACCATCAGCCGCAGTCGCTCCCTGCCGGTGGACTCTGTAGCAGCCGTCAGTGGCCTGCCAACAAGCCTCCCCTGCATTCTCCCACTGACGGGCTAATCCCAGGAGCTCTGTCTGAAACAGTTGAGCTTAAGTTAAGACGCTGCAACAACAACTACAGAGGTGGTCCTATTTTCTATTTCAATTTCCACCCCTAAATTTCTCACACGTCGGTTTCATTTATCACACTTTGGTCCTTATAGTTTAGTAAGAGAAGATTTTTCCCGCTGTACCAAATTGGGTTGCCCAGCAGCCAATTTGCATGAGGATATGTTGCTTCTGGCCTTCGATGGAACAACAAAGTGGGCGTGCCGGAGTGGTTATCGGGCATGACTAGAAATCATGTGGGCTCTGCCCGCGCAGGTTCGAATCCTGCCGCTCACGCAAGTTTGTTTTCATTTTATTTTATTTTTTGTCTGTTCGTTGTTGCTGTCAAGGCTTCCTCCATTTCCAGCTTCAAGATGAAAACATCTTGGTCGCTTGTTGGGATCCTCCACAAAAAGTACTGACACTCACAAAAGGTCGAAGCTTTCACCTTCTCCAACAATCCCTGCCACTGCCATTGCAAACCCAGTATTCCTCATTGACTGTATTTGGCGCCTCTCCGGGGTTGTCCCCCAAGCGATATGGACTGGAGCTCCTTATCCTCGGACGACGAAGATGACCGCCAGACCTTTGTCCACAAGAAAGATAGTCACGACACCAACCCCAGCACCACCCCTAAGCACAGATCCCATTCCGCATTTGACATCGAAGATTTACCCCTCCCGCGTCCCCAATCGCCAGTTCAGTTTCTCCCTTAATCGGTGGTACCTCATTTTCGTCGTGGCTCTGTATTTGTTGAAGCAGTAGCAGCTGGGGCTCTTGGCAATTTGGAACCGGACGTTAGGTCCCTCGGCCAGTGAAAATTCTAATTTGAGTAGCGCCAGTTCAGGTGAGGCAATACAGGGTGATCAGGTCTTCACGGATTTAACAGCTGCGGTGCTCAGGCAGATTTCGTTGAATAATGAGATTCAGGATGTTCTGTTATTGTCGCATCAATCGGGAAATTTGTCCATGGAGAAGGATGGCAGTGATTTGGAGAACCCAAGTTTTGTTGGGCTAGGTTTGTTTGGTGTAAAAATGTGGATCAGAGACTTTCAGAGAGAGACTATAGAGTGGAAGCCACAAACGGACAAATTCTTGCTTGCAATTTGCCTTTCAGGTGAAATGTCGAACCATCTGATATGCCTTGAGAAGTGTATGTTCTTTGCGGCAGTGCTTAACAGGGTTCTGGTCATTCCTAGTTCAAAAGTAGATTAACTGTACAACAGAGTGTTGTACATTGATCATATAAACCAGTGCTTGGGAAGAAAGGTTGTTATGAGATTTGAGGAGTCCTCCGACATTAAGAAGATCCACTTGCACATTGATCGGTTCATCTGTTGTTTCTCACTCCACAGCAATGTTTTGTGGATGAGGATCATGTTAAGAAGTTGAAGGGGCTGGGAATCACGATGAGGAAGCTTGAGTCCCCTTGGGTCAAGGATGTGAAGAAGCCTAATGAGAGGACAATTCAGGATGTTCAAGCAAAGTTCTCATCTAGTGATGATGTTATTGCTATAGGAGATGTTTTCTTTGCTGATGCAGAGCAGGAGCTGGTGATGTGGCCTGGTGGCCCACTTGTTCACGAGTGCAAGACTTTGATTGAACCAAGTTGCCTTGTTATGCTCACTGCACAGCGTTTCATCCAGACATTCTTGGGGAAAGCTTATGCTGGATTTCATTTTTGAAGACACAGATTTTTGAAGTTCTGGTGTGCCTTTTGATGGTTGCATTTCCTTTTAGTTATAACGTAGCATTACCGTGAAGTGGTATTAATTTGGTTCTCTGAGACCATCAAATTTTATATCAGTGTCTGGTTTCTACTTGGGGATCCATCCGTACAGCTTAGACTTCTGACAGTGAGCGCTTATATCTATGCAGCAATGCTAAAAAGCCTGGTTGTTTCTATCCTATTCCTCAAGCTGCTGACTGCATTAGCCGGGTGGTTGAGAAGGCTAATACTCCGGTCATATAACTTTCGACGGATGCAGCAGAAAGTGAAACCAGTATGCTTAAGTCACTGGTTGCGGTGAATGGGAGGGTTGTACCCCTGGTGACTTGGCCTGCTTGTAATTCGGCTGAGAAATGGGATGCCCTCTTGTATAGCCACAACCTTGATGCAGAGACCCAGGTGAGAGCTGGTGGCTTCTTCTCCTTCCATTCCCTTCTTTTCTGCAGATAGTGTAGAGTGGAGCATATAACAATGTCTTGAAACCAAGCAACTCGTTGTGAGAGCTAATGATCTCCTCTCAACTTGCCCAGCTTTTCCTGAATAATTTAGACTGAAGCATAGTACAATTGGTTTTGAATTCAAACAACTCAGAGAATATGTTATTTTCATTTTAATGATAATATGAGCTGATGGTCTTCCCAGAGTATAGATCACATATAACCCCCAAAACTTCCTACTCGAGGTGTGGGATAAGCTGGTCATTATCTGAATTGCTGCTTCAAAGGATTATGCATTCAGCGTTTATTTGGGTCCTCCTTGCACTTCCCCCTAAGGTCAGCTTTGCATTTTATCTATGAACATCAATAATGTTGAAGCTCTTATTGAGGTGTGGATTGGCTTAACGTTTGAAGCTGGAAGCTATGCTAGACAGGACGATCTGTGCCATGTCCTCTGTCTTCATCAGGCCATCAGGTTCAACATTCACTGGGGAGATACTTTGTCTCCGAAAAGACTGGGGATCTGGCTCTGTTTGCAATGAATACCTCTGCCAAGGAGAAGGCCCAAATTTCATAGCAGACAACGCATGAGAAGGCAGAACCAGCTCAATGGTGTTTTAAACCCTGCTATCATGCTGGCACCACCTGTTGGGAATAAACTGCGCACAGATGACAGATAAAATTAAAGAAATCGTACTCTGGTGTATGATGATATCATTGATGTTCTGTGCGTAAGTTTTGCTCTGTTTTGATTCTTTTCATCCTTCGTTCCTGAGACCTGCCAACACCATGATGCAGCTTGCGGGTTCCCTCGAGTAGCTGCTCCTTTAGTCTGTACCTAGCTCTTGCCAGTTGCCATAAACATCAGTTTTGGCATAAAAATTCTGACGTAGTTTCATTGCCTTCAAGGTTGAACACTATGAGTTTCCCCGCGGTGCAACTTATCCGCAACTATTTTCTGATGTGGACTGTACAACTTATGTGTTAGTAATCAGCAACATTTGCTAAAGATCTAGGACAGCTTTGAAACACATTTCACCAATTACTGCAGAGTTGAGATCTTCATGACAACTGCATCAATTTATTGACTTAACCCAGAGGACAACTATCCCGTTGTATTACCTCCATCTTACTTGGTATTTGAGCCACATATCACACTCACCAAATATATGGCACCAGTAAATTTCAATTGGTATTCAGGGAGGAGTAAGAGCTGCTGAGAGCGAGATACAGTTAAAACGGGGCCTACCATGGGCAAAGCACTACTACTACTGGATCCAAATTGGGCTCAATTGGTAACGTGGACAGAATTTAGGGTGCGGAGTGGTCGAAATTCAACATGTTGGGGTGCAAAACATAATTTGACAATTCTTTCATAGGGCAACTGAAGGTGTCCGAGGCTTTAAAAATGGCGCCGCTTCCACGGTTCCATCGTGAACATCCACCGCGGAAGCTCTTCCAACCTTCAACTGATCAAAGTCGAACCCTATATACGTTTCCAAGAATCAATTCCATCCCATCGGCTTTGGCCCAGGATATCTCCTCCGACAATCCAACATTCAGATTCGATTCTCCCACTTTTCAACACAATCTCTCTCCCTCACTCTCCTCTTCGGGGATCAAGCACTATGAGAGCAAGATTAGTGGTGTTCCCGGTTAAAGGGAGGAACTGGTGCTTCGGCAGGTCAGTTGACTCGTCCTCAGCCGCTGCCGAATCCGCGTCTGCTCACACCCCGTCTGGACTCAGGGAGCTGTGGACTAAGATTTCCTCGAACTCCGTTCCCAAGCATTCCAATGTGGAGCTGCTCATCGACTTTGTCTCCAACAAGGTTTCCCTCTGATTATGATTCCTTGGCTTGCGAAATGAGCATAAGGAAAATTGTTGTCAGTTGGGGGCTTCCCTTAAATTTTCTTTGTTTCATTGATGTGATCAAGTCCGTTTTTTCTTCTCGTGCTTATGATTCCTCCGCTTTCAAAACGAGCAGCTCACTACTCCTTTGGGTATTTCCTGCATTGAGTCTGGGTGGACGCGCTTTATTTGGATGAAAGAATCACTTTCCAGGGAAAAGTTCAAATTTTGAGGATTTGGGTAGCGTTTACTCGATTCATTTTCTACAGTCGATGCAGTTCTTTTTAACATTTTCGTTCTTCAATTGAAAAATGATAAAATTTTGTTTCTTGTTTTTCGAACACGTTTTGCTGACTTCTTCCAATATATCCTTTTCAGAGAAACTACGTTTTCTAGTGTTCCTAGTTATTGCAATCATGTCTGGTAAAAGCTTATCGACCACTGTACCTATTTTGTTTAATTGGAATGTGGTTAAAAAAAAATCAACCTTTTTACTTGTCTGGGGGGAAAATGCTTTTTGGAATCAATGAACTCAGGATGCAGTTGGACTGAACTATTCCTTGTAATTTTCTTGGTGTCCCCGATTACTAACTTGGAACGTCAAAAAGCTTCATGAACCAGAACATGCCATTCTCAGTGTAAGACCTTTCAAATTTTTGTTTGGTTTTTCCGTGTGTATTTGAAGATGAATAAAGCTTGGATGGGGCTGGAGAAGGCACCTGAGGGAACTTTCAAGAGCAAGATTCACGGGTATCAAATATTAAGAGACGTTTTTGCCGCTTGTTCTTAAAGTTCCAGTTTGTTTGATGGGTTCTTAGTGCATAGCTGATATTGAAATGTAGGTTGGGGTTGCGGCTTTTAGCACGGGTCAAACCATCAGAGATGTTCTTAAAATCCATAGATAAGGAAGTTTCTAGTGTCGAGATTACTTACCCCACAAGGTTGAGTTCCATCTCCAAATTGATATGTTTGTTCGAATGCAACCATGTTGTGGTTTGACTTCTACTTTGCCTTTTGGCAGCTTGAATGCACGGCATGTACGCCGAAGGTTGCGACATGTTGCCAAAAGGTAGTATTTTATTCTGTCTTTTTCTTCATTCATTTAACTTACTGGAATTTGGTGTAACATTGAAGGGATCAAACTTAAGTCATTCTGCATTTGAAGTAAGTTTTATGAAGCCTCAAAGTTGCTTTGAGGTCTTCATGGATGGGAAGTGATCTTACTATTTGCAGGCACTAGTATTTACATAAAACTTGGGTGAGATAATATTGTGCTTAAATGTCTTGATTATTATATAAATTTGGATTTTTTTCACTTGGGTAGATCTATAGATGCTGAATTTGCAGCTCATTCAAGAAAGTTCTGCATAGGGCTGTTCTTTCTTTGGACAGGTTATTAGATGATGAAAGAAATTCGGAGAACCAAAAGTTCAACGAGCACAAACATACTACATAATATTCCAATCCAGAAACCCTCAATTGCATTTTCAAATTTTCTTGTGTGAATGAGTTATAGTTATTTATTTTGAAAGGCTTTCTGATTAGAGTTATGAATGCAGTCATTTTACATTTATTTGTTGTTCAGGGGAACTATTATCCACAGGAAGTACTTCTACGGTTCAGTTTCTTTGCTTCCATTGACAACTGCATTTACTGTACGTATGTATTTGATTTGCGATTCAACTCCTATTCAACCTTTCAATCCATATCCTGGGCACCTTTTTTCCCCATGATGGAGACATGTTATGTAACACGTTTTGCTTTAAATATTCACCACTGTTGTTTTCAGGTCTTACCTCTGCCTAACATACCATTCTTTTGGATCCTGTTTCGTACTTATTCTCATTGGCGAGCACTACAGGTACCTACACATTATATGACTGTGAATTAACTGTAATGTTTTCACTATGCTATTATTCGTGGCTTCCAACCACATTATAGGAAGAAATACAAAAAAAAAGGAGGAAAGAAATATGGGGAACAGGGCCACAGACAAACACGATACAAGTTGATATTCACCAGCACATCAAAAAGAAAAAAAAAAGGGAAAAGCTATGGCGATTGATTACTGTTGAACACCTTCATCAGTTATATAGTTTTATAATTATTATGTATTCGAGTTTTATTGTGATCTCACTGATGTTTAGGGAAGCGAGAAGCTCCTTGAGCTCGTGTCAGATTCTTCTGCTGCAAATGTAAATGAAGGTGAACATGAGCATAATAAGTTCAAGAATGCCATCGACAAGCATGTTATTTCACGTACATGGGTATGCACATGGTTAACCTTTGATACCCCTGCAGTGTCTTCATCATTTCTTTATAGGACATTATATGTGGTGTTCAAAAGTGTCTCCTTTCTCAAAAAAAAAAAAAAAGTCGCCTGATGCGTTATGTTGCAGGTAATGCAACCATCAGAGCAACTTGAGGGACTAATTCGACAGAAAGATGGAGAGGATGGTCTAAGTAAATCGGCCATATCAGCGATCTGTAAAACTTTCGACTTGAATGCGATCGAAGTCCTAAAGTACAGAGATTCGATGTAGCTGATGATAGAGTAGAATACTCTTCCTATCTCTATAGCGTAATTTGTTGACATCTTTATAGAGAGAAATGCAATTCAATTCTTTTTGAGCTATTCTGTTACTGATTATGTGGAGTTGGACTCATCTACGAAGAAGTCAGTGTTATGACAGTTTGCTTCGTTTTTGCACGAATCTTCTGACATTTGGGTTAATCGCAAAACGTTCCCAAACAGCTACTTTAGTCACTTTCTTCATTGTGGACTGACAGCAGCAATGGCACCCTCTACGATGTCGTGTTAGAGCCTCTCAAAGCCATGCATATTTAATAAATACAATACATAATATATAATTAATAATAAAAAGATATGAGATGGGGAAGAGCTAATTTAGTTTTTTTGCAAATTTTTATTCGGAAAGAATCGGTCGTCCGGTTTGCATGGGTCATAGATCTCCATAAGAACCAGCCGACTTTAATTGGCTAAACCGGAGTAGAGGTACAAATGGAATTACAAGCAAGCCGGTCCAAGTAGATATCCGGTTTTCGTTTGAAACGGAACCGCCCGGCCTGGTCCGGTTTTAATGACTATGGTCTTTCCATCTCTCTAGCATCTGCCAGTTCTCGGTATGGATGGGACGGGTGAGAAAATTTCGGGGCAAAATTAAGATTAGCAAGCTTTAGGATTGAAAATGCATGGATCCAAATGAGACAGGTGAGGAACTTTCGGGGGCAAATTAAATAAACTTTTTCCTTTCACGGGTACTCTAGTTTTGCCGATCCCTCCCTCTTCACTCGACCGCCACCGTCAGTAGCTTCTCTCTGCTCCACGGTCCCTCTGGACTCTACTACATAAAATTAGTGCTAATTTTCTTCCCTCTTCCGCCGCTCTTCTAGGCCATTGAACGACATCAGTGATCCCGAGGCGCTGAATTCTTGAGACTCCAGCTCTTGAGCTTCCCTGCAATTTCAGACAGGTGCTTCTTGTTTGTTTTTTTTTTTCCCTCTTCAAGTTTGCTTTATTCCCCCACTCAAGTTATCGAGTCCTGTTAAATGCTTATGGATTTGGGTTCTTCTTGACTCTTGCTGGGGTTCTGCCTTCTTTCTGTTTTGCTCGGTTTAAGTGTTCTTCAGGGTATTATCTTTCTTTCCTGTTTGCGGCTCTCTCTATTTAGTTATTGGTTTTGCTGTAATTGTTGGTTTTGAATGCTCGGAGCCAAATACGCTTCAAGTTTTAATTTTTAATCTTTGACCAATATTTTCAAGTATAATTTAATTAGTTTCATGAGATTACTGATAAATGCATGAAATATGGCTCTGGGGCACTTTGTTGACATTTTTATAGGGGCAGAAGAGCTCCTAAGCCCTATTGGCAGGCTGTTCATTTTATTGATCCAACAGAAACTGCTGATAAATCCCAATGTCGGAAACTCCAGAAGGTGAATTAGAATTTCTCCGGGGATATGAGCTTCGTCTCCTTCGTTGCACATTGTCTCCTCCACTATCGTCTGTCCCCCAGCAACACTGCGTACCTTCATGTCAAACTCTCCATATCCATGCTCTCATCGATCACCTGGTGAGTGCCATCGAGGCTGGGAACTATCAAGTGGCCCTTACCTCGGAGGGAGTCTATCAAGCCTTCCGGCTTTCCACCACCAACTGGGCCAACTCCATGGAGTCAGCAAATGGAATCTTCTCCGAGTTGCAAGAACAAGTTGAGCAGTTTGTGGTGCATGACTCTGTAGACGAAGTGGACAAGGTCCGTAGGGCAGTTTTTGTATTGTCTATAGCAGTAGCAGCAATTTTTGGGTTCAATCAGTGTAACATGACCGGGTCAGTTTTAGTTCCTTTTCCAGGCTCTTTGAATTGTACTAGCAGGGATCAATGAGTGTTGTTAATGAATATGGTTTTAGCTTTCTGAGGCTACATTTGAATCTTTCAGACCTTTGAGGGAGCTGCCTAAATGTCCTCTACCATTGGAAGCTCAAAATAATAGCGATGATTATGTGGAGTGGGATAACTGGGCACGCAATCAGCTTGTTTCTGCAGGATCTGATTTGCTTGGAAGGTTCAGTCATCTTCAGGTATGTAAATGTTAATATTTTTTCAGTTTTTTGGTTTTTGCTTTGGCCATTGGTATTGTCTTGATAATTTTCTCGTTGAGTGTATGGTTGTTGATTAATTTTGGGGCTCATGTCTGTACCGGGTTGCTTTTAAGTAGTGGAGTTGACTTTCTGGTAATTTTTTGAGAGAGAAAATCTTAAACTTAACCAACAGGAGCCCCTTGTGAGAAATTCACTATTATCGCACATAATCTTAATCTTACTCCAAAAAAAAAATCGCCACATTATCTTTATCAGGTGGAATGACGTTTTCAATTGTCAAATTTTTTTAAAAAATTCAGCCCTTGTGGCCAAAGGGGTTGCATCTGATCTTTGCATGGATGTAACTATATTGTTTGAAAATTCATCTATTAATATTCAGCAAAAA
>CXYZ01012656.1:2459235-2484411 GCA_900006705.1 Sonneratia caseolaris
TCATCAATTAGTAGAGTAGCCTCAAAACAACATTTTGAGAAGAATACCAACACCTATAATCTATTCTGATTTCTTTAACTTTATTAAAAGGTTTGGAGGTTTTTTGATGTTTTCTTATGACCTCTAGAAGTCTTGTATGATATGTTTGTCTACCTTCATTGGAAATTAAGAATGTTTTACTTTAAAAAGTTCACATTTTCTACAGGGTTAGTCTCTTCCAGAAAGTCTCAAGTCAAAGAGATTATGAATTGACTTGTGTCCTTGATTAGGTTGCTTCATGTACTTTAGCTGGTCATATATGGGTGCTGTCTCCTCAGGTCATGTTTGGTATGATTGGATGGGATCAAAGTAGGGTGAGATATACTGCAAAATGGCGGTTTGGATGGTGATTCTGTTCCAAATAATTTTCAGTCCTTGGTAACAGATATGGCAGGTGATGTTAGATGGATTCTATAAGTTTCTGTATATAGAGGATTTTGATCCCTGGGAAAATGACACGCTACAATAGATATCAATCTTATCCTTGTGTTTTTGTTAAATCATTTGAAGACTATTGTTAGAAGCAAATCAAGTTATGATTTGTATGTGTATTATTGCAGGTTGGACTCTTTGTTTTGCCAAACATGTTTTATTTAATGACTTTCTTGTTTCTTGATTTGCTTATTTCTTTATGATATAACTTATCTTCCTTGGGCTCATCAGAAATCTATTATTATGTAATCATTATGTAAGTTCATGTTGGAATATGCTCCTCCTTTCTGACTAGATTAAATGATTTCTGAGACAATTCAACATTTTGATAAGTGTGGGCTTCTCAGTTACATTATTACCTGCTGTACAGACAACTATTTTTGTTGTGTGCTTGTATTCTTACTTCTTCATACCAAGGATACCATTTTCAGAGCAATACACAATAGTGGTCTTCTCAGAATTCACCTCTTAAATGATGAAGCAAAGTGTGGGACATTTGTAGTTCTAAGCAACTCTGCTGACTTAAGGTTGCTTTTTCTTTGCCAGTATATAGTTTATGCTAAGTTATTGCTTATGAAGACAAGAGACTTGTTATCTCAAGGACACATCTCTGCATCAGATTCAGTTCAAAGCTTATCATGGTGGTTGGCTAGAGTAATACTTATACAGCAGAGAATAATGGATGAACGCTCTTCTTCTCTGCTTGATCTATTCCAAGTATTTATTGGTGAAAGTTTGCATCATTTTGGCACTATAGAAAGAGTCTCAAGTTACTGGGGTTCCAAGCTGTCTAATGAAGAGATCTCAGCAATTGTATCAATGATCCATCTGGAAGCAGGTATAGGAGAATATACTTATGGAAGAGCCGACTGTTGTAGGTGAGTTATGTTCTGCTGGTTATTGTCATCATTTATAATCAGAGGGGCTAGGCAAAACTTGTTTGCTGTGCTGTATTATTCATGTTAGTGGTAACTCATAGCAGTAAAAAGTACGGTTGTACTTTAAAAAAATTATTGTCACGACTATATTGCTTTATTTGATAGGATGTCTTTTCATTTAAAGTCAACAGTTTGATTTGGCCGAAATGGCTGCTGGACTTCGGCTCTCGGTAACTGGGGTTCTTGGCTTCCGAACTGCACATCAGGTGAATAATTTTAAATTTGCTCTTTAGAGACTGTTTACATTTAGTCCCTCATGAAAGTTCCATTGACAATGAGAAGTTGGGCCCTGTTATTAGGTAGAGGCAAAGGCACAGATGGTACTTGTTACAGACGCAAGTGCATCAGATATTAAGCATGAGTCAATCTCATTCAGTCCTAAGATCAGAAGTAATGGTTCAAGTACAGCTGAAAACTCTACTCGATTGCTTCACGAGGCATCAGACATATTGATGAATCCAAAGTTGTTAGATAATAATCAAAATGCTAACATCACATTGCTTGGCTTAAACGATGGTGGGTCCATGTCTTTGCAAGCAATTCAACAGGCAGTGGTTCTGGCAAAATGCCTTCTGATTGAGAAGAGCTCTCGACAGGATGAGATGCAGAGTAAGTGTGTTATAACAGATTCGATTTTAAGTTCTGTTTGATGAAATAATGCTGCCTCTTTTTAGCAAGGAGGATAATTCTTATTAAGCTCTGTTATGTGACTCCAAGGTCTATCTGATTCTTTTCTACATATATCATAGAATTGGATCCTTTTCCTTCTAAATTCAGTGTCATCTCTCTGTTGCAGGGTGGGACATGGCTCCATATATCGAGGCGATTGATTCCCAGCAGTCGGTGCACTTTGTTGTGAGTATAAGTTATCCCAGTTGCACTTTTACTCTTGTTACAGGTAGCATCCTTTTAAGGATACTAGTATTTACTTTCACACAGTTTTGAATTGGCATTGCATGTTAATGTGAAGATGGAGGGGTTGTTTTTTCTTTCCTTTAATTTTTTGCCAATAGATTCCTGACCTCATTTGATGGAAATTGGTACTGCTGATGGTCCTGTTCTTGATTATTACGCAAAATGCTTCATTTTAGAATCTCTTAAATTGCATTGTTTTGTCTTTAATGTGTAATATTGGTCTAGAGATGGATCCATCTTATTTGAAGGGAGTGTTACTAGTCTGTATCTAGAATCTTCTGAGTTCAATCATATATTCATGTGGTTTGGTGAACAAGTATCACTTCCCTTTATTTCAGATCCAGTCCTTCTGTGATATATTACGTATCCGATGGGAGTCAACTCGTAGCTGCACAAAGGAGCGTGCTTTACTGATGATGGATAATCTGGTATGAACAGGCACCTCTGCTAATTAATTTTTTCATCATCGGAATTCAAAGTTAATCATGAAGTATGAAAACCTATAGAGGATTGAAGTAACTGTTCCACATTGTACATTTCTTTGGAGTTAAGCTCAATCAGTTGAGTGAAGGGAATTCTCAGCATGTGACTGCCTGCTCAAACACTGGATGCTGTTTTTCAATTTCTTTTTTTTTCAAAAATTATTTTGCATTTTCCTCAATGATGTCATATTCATTATGTATGTGATTCGTGTACTTTCTGGTTGTCCTACTTGTCCTAGTTGTCTTCATTTGAATCATCTCTACTTGAAAATTATCCATAAATTGCTTCGCTCCTGTTGCATACTTTAATACGTTGTCTTAAGTTAATCAATATGTTTGACCATTCTAATCTTCAGGTGATTTTTTATTGTTAAAGTTACAATTCTCTCAAGTCTTTAGCACCTTTTGCTTGGACCTTAGTGCAATGCCTGTCTCACTCTTTCAGGTCAGGAGTATCTATGAACCTTCTCCGGGTGTGGCTCAAAGAATGTTCTATAGCTTTGGGGTATATACCCCTACTATCCCTGCCCTAAGGAAGTAAGGCTTTAATTTCTGCAGTTATAGATAGCAATATAGCTACTTGCATGTTTATATATATATTTATATGTATATATTGTATCCTATGATAATACATCTTGATGGTTTTTTTAATAATAAGTAATTTTATTATTATTTGCCAAGATGGTGCAAAATCATATACAAAAGGGCATGTCGTAAGTATCATGAACATGACATAAAACTGACCATGTTCACTGTACAATGATTCCCCCTCCTATACAGCTGAGTAATTTTTTATGTGAAAATTAATTCTAAATTGAAAAGAGGAATGGAATGTTCATTGACATCTCCATTTCAGGGAGTATGGTGAACTACTAGTACGATGTGGTTTGATAGGAGAGGCACTTAAGATTTTTGAAGAACTGGAGTTATGGGACAGCCTAATTTACTGCTATCGGTATGTCTGATGTTGATAGCCATTTTGCCTAAGTGACTTGTACTTGTGTTGTAATGTTCATTGTATATAGTCCTCTGATTGGATTGCAGTTTATTGGAGAAGAAAGCAACAGCTGTTGAGCTCATTAAAACACGACTCTGTTTGACACAAAATGACCCCAGGTTATGGTATGTTGGCAAATTTCTATAGTTTGCTTTTTGACACCATTCACTGGCTCTTTTTGAAGACGATAGTCCTTCATCTTGTAAAATTTTATGCATATCTAGGACAATACAGATCTTTAATGAGCTTTTGAAAGTTGATCTCTTCTTTAGATGAGTTGGAACACCTGCACTTCAATGTTTTCAGTATATAATTATGCAAAATTTCACCAGTAAATCATAGAAGCTTGTATTGTCACTTCTTCTGTATGATGCCTTAGGCTCTATTAAATGCAAAATATATGTCCCCAGAGCTGTCATTTTGCTAAGATTGATTGGTTCCATAAGTTTCAAAATTGCTGAAAAAAAAAAGAATCATTGGTTCTGGTTTTTTGGGGTTTAGGTGTTCTCTGGGGGATGTCACAAATGATGATGCCTGCTACAAGAAAGCTTTGGAAGTTTCTGGCAACAGATCTGCTCGAGCTAAGGTAATACAAGATGGTGTTCTGCCAATTTAATGTTCAATCTCAATATATTTCTTGATGTTATTGTTCAAATGATAAACAGCAGTATGTGTGAATACAGATAAGTAGGAGATGCATTCAATTACATAGAGAGGTGATTATACATACACGCACATACTAATCTTACTTTAGGAATTCTTTCATGTTGGAAAGATTGTAGATGCCATACATTGCCCAAAAATCATTACAGATGCAAAATCGGCTTTTTTCCCCAAAGGAAAGTTTGAATCTTCTCTTCATTGTTACTAAGTCGTCGTAATGAAAATTTCTCCATGGCATCGTTGACCATAATACCTATTGATGTTGCCATGTTATATCCATTCATTCCTGAAAGGAAGGATCAAACCTGTCTGTTTACATTGTGCACTAGATAGCCATGCATACTCAGTAGAACATTTTTTTTCCATTTTTCTTGGCAGAGATCTCTGGCCAGGAGTGCGTATAACAGGGGAGAGTATGAGAAATCTATGATCCTATGGTATTGTTGATGACTGAGATATCTTAGTTCTCTTAAAGTTATAAATGATTATCTGCCTTGTGTGGTTTAGCCAAAAGTTCTCTTCCTCATTAATATTTCAGGGAATCAGCAATGGCATTAAATTCTTTGTATCCAGATGGGTGGTTTGCACTTGGGGCTGCTGCTCTGAAGGTGATTTACTTTTGGGCTTTACCAAGAACTAGTTTTTTTTTTTTAAGATTTCTATATTGTATAGAAGATTGCAATGATTGTAGTATTTTTCGTTTTATGTTCACATAAGCTTTGCTATTACCTTGATGTAGTCGAGGAACATTGAGAAGGCTGTGGATGGATTCACTCGAGCAGTTCAACTTGATCCTGAGAATGGGGAAGCTTGGAACAATATTGCTTGCTTGTAAGCATTTTCTGATTAGCAAGCCCTTTCTGAATGATACTAGTTTTCCTGGCAGAACTTTCTAGATTCTGAAGTTTTGCCTTAGATATCATCAGTATTTGTCTTTTATGTGGGAAGCTTTCTCAAAACCTCAAGGAGAGCAACTTATTTGTCAATTTGATAAATACATGTTTTTTTTATGGTTCTGCAGGCATATGATCAAAAAGAAAAGCAAGCAAGCATTTATTGCATTCAAGGAGGCCTTGAAGTTTAAGTTCAGTCCTTTCCATCTACTCTTTATCTCATTTTATGTTTCTATAAAGTCAAATGGATGTCTGATGATACAATGAACTTTCGCTTTGCTTACAGACGTAACAGCTGGCAATTATGGGAAAACTTCGGCCAAGTTGCTTTGGATGTAGGCAATATTAGTCAGGTACTGATAGATTACATGGGATCTGATAACAGGGTGAAACAGCCCATTTGATTGGAAACCCACCATTTTTATGTGTAATCTTGTAAAATGGTGAATCAAATGCATCAAGTCCAGGAATAAAGAGATGGTTAAGTGCAAACCAGACTAAATCAGATGCTCTTGGTTGATCTGGAAATCACCTATAAATGAACTTTGACTTGGTCTTTTTGATGCCCTATTTTATCTAACTACTATCGCAAGTACTAATAACTTTTCAGATTAACTTTTTGTAGTCTTCTTGTGTCTCTTTTAGGCCCTGGAAGCTATACAGATCGTTTTGGATTTAACAAGCTGTAAAAAAGTTGACATTGAGTTACTACAGAAAATCACAGAAGAGTTGGAGAAGAGGGCTGGAGGTTCAGGAGGCCAAACTGAAGATGCTCATTTGGACTCTACTGGTGAATCATGGAAATCTCGAGAAACTGAGCAATTGGTAGACACTCTAGGAAAACTTTTGCAGCAGGTATACATTACTTGTTATTTGTCCCAATCCAATCTACCTCCTGTTTCTTTGTGTCCTCTTCTTCATCATGAACAAAAGATGGTAAATCGAAGCTTTCAAAACCAAAAACATTATCATACTTCTAGTTCAGGCTTTTAAGAAAATGAGGCAGCAGAGGATATAAACTGTTTCTCAATAGAAGCCCTCAAATTTTATATACAGATCATTCGAAGTGGGAGCCAAGCGGATATATGGGGCTTATATGCAAGGTGGCACAGGATGAAAGGAGATCTTTCCATGTGTGCTGAAGCCCTCCTTAAACAAGTTCGATCCTATCAGGTATATGCTTAATATTGGCAACCTGCTTTCCACCGCAGGCTGCAAATAATGAAATGCAGATTCTCTGTGACTGTTAAGATGTTCAATCTCCAGCTATTTCTCTAATACATTTTTTTTTGTTTTTCATTATTTATTTTGTTCTTGCCACCAATATATTTGGTTTCAGGATATGATCTCTCTATGGTTTTTCTTTCAGGGTTCTGATGTGTGGAAGGATGAACAACGGTTTAAAAGGTTTGCTCATGTTTCTCTGGAGCTATGCAAGGTTTACATGGTAATATCATCATCAACAGAAAGTCGCAGAGAACTCTTTTCAGCTGAGATGCACTTGAAGAGTACCATTAAGCAGGCAAGCTTCCAAATAATTAAGTGAAGAATTCACAGGATTTCTATTTCCCCTTCTCTTTATGCCATCATACTGGAAGAATGAAGGACACACTTATGTTTTAAGTCATTGGATATTTTCTATTATTTGAATTAGTTTAGATATCCATATACTATATGCCAATCACGGAATCATATATTATACCTTCAAGTTATAGCATCATTTCCTTACAAATGATGAGAAATGATGTTTAAAATAAAAGGAAGGTGGAGAGGAACATCAGACGACTTTTAGCCTTTATATGCAAGTTAGAAAACAAGTTTTTGTGATAATCTGGAAATTTTCCTGAGAGTGGGCAAGTTTGCAGCGTGAGTAGGTCTATTGAATAGAGGATATGAAATGAACATAATATGTATGTATATTTTCATAAAAATAAAGGTAACAAAACAAAGATGATATTCTGTTGTTTTGGTTATTTGTGCATGTATTTGGCATCATTTCAGGCCGCGAACTTCACCAACACTCTGGAATTCAAGGATCTTGAGGCTTGCCTGACAGAAGTGCAAAAGAAACTCGAATATCCGGGTCATGTTGCTTAAAAACCTGTGAAGGTATGCAACTTCGATCACAACTGTATTTCACCCATGGGAATGAGACCTGCTAATTGTGTTTGCTGCTTCCTTTTAGAGCTTTTTTTTTTATTTACTTTTATACATATCCTCGTGCCTCGATATTCTTTGTTGCCCTTGAGGTCAAGAATCATCCAATGTTTTCACAAATAAATGATAAACCAGCAATAAGGGTATACTGATAAGGTCTGCTCGAAGTGTGTCTCTTGTTTACCAACAGTCTTTTGTGCTAAATACCATTTAACTTGTTCTACTGTGGTTTTGTCACATCCTATGGACTTGGACTCGAATATAGCTACGGTAGAGCGATTGTGCAATTGCTTTTAGCAAAGTTTGCTGTACAGGGGAATATCAGATGTCAACACCATTTATGTTAGCGTCTTAACCAAGTAGCATCTAATCTCTTCCATTTCAATTATCGTCATGCTAGGAACTTGCGACCATCAAAGCAACTGGAGGAACTAAACTAATTCTGCTTTTGAAGAACAGGGTAGTCAGACTAGTGATGCAATCAATCTTCAATAACTGCTGGTGAGTTTTGTAGTCCGCCAGTGCTGATTTTTGTAGTTGTGAATCACAATTCGTGCTGTTTTGTATCATGTGTTTTTAATATTTTTGTGAGGTGTACATGTAGTTCAACATCTTTGTTATTCTGTCTTGTTCTTAGGACAATAGATGTTTGTTCAACAAGTTATCATCACGCAACTGAAGCCTCATGTAAGTGTATAGGCACAAAAAAATGGGAGAAATGTCAAAGTTCAGTTCACTGTTTATTTGACAGTAAGTCACCAACAAAAGTAAAAATGGGTAGATTAAAAAATCGCAGAGGAGAGGAGGCTGAACTAGGTCACCAATGTGAGATATTAACAAGCAGGAAGAGTTCCTAGCTGATCTGCATTTCACATGGTACAGACAGCAGTAGAGGTGAAGCTAGAACAGAGAAACCAAAAGCAAATCAGGCACTTAGAGTTTTGATGAACTTCTCTGAGTCTCGATTCTTAATCAGACTGACATTACGATTCCAAAGCCAACAGATAAAGCAGCAATTTTCTACATGTCAAGATCATCAGACTGTTGAGATGCCCTCTGCTCGTTACCAAACGTCCTCTTGCTCATGTTCGCACGTTGGACTAGACGTACCAGTGCCTGAACCACTTCAGACATTGGTGGACGGAATTCTGGCTCACCCTGTTCTCAAGATGAAAAATAGGGACCATTTTCAGAAAGGTGTGCAAAGGTCCAAAGAGCAATTGTAGTGCTTTCTGGAAAATTACAATCAACTAGCAGAGTTATGAGTATGTTCTAGTCTTCTAAAGCAATTCTTTTAAGGAGCAATGCCTCATTGTCCCCTACCACAGAAAGGCATCTTTAATTTTCCTCCAGCAAAATCCTTGGTTCATAGTTGATAGCAAGTAGGAAAGAACTCGATTGGAAAACGAAGTTACCTGGACACAGAGAGCGATGACATCGGCAAATCGAGAGAGAGACTTGACAGGGTAGAGCCCCTTCAAGGCAGGATCGACCATCTTAGAGAGAGCATCAATATCATGGAGCTGTGGAGTTGCCCAGCGAACCAAAGATTGCTCAGGTCTTTGCCTTGAGCTGAGGTACAGAATTGGGACAATCTAAAATAATCAGCAACCCTCAAATGTGAGAGAGATCAAAATAATGAGATATTTTATGGGCATGTGAGTTTTACCTGTCAAATGGTTTACGTCCAGTAAGGAGCTCCAGCATTACCACTCCAAAACTATAAACATCACTTTTAAGTGTATATTGACCTGACATTGTGACCTCAGGAGCACAATATCCCAACCCAGCATTTTGGCTTAGTGCCTGCATATATGATACAAGGAGGGTAAGTTCTATCTCAGTCCACCTTGGACAACAACTGAAAAATGACATAAATGTCAATAACACAGCAGTTCTTTCACCCGATATGTGCATAAATATAGAAGAGTTAAAGAAACCATTGTGCGAGTTTAATTTTCTCTAAAGAAAGCAGATGAAGTCTTTATCAAATGAAGAAAGAGTTGAGACCCAGTAAGTAGAGTAAAAGGCATGTATAAACTCAGATCGAACCTACCAATTTGCATTACGAATCCCAAAATAAATGAACATAGTACAAACCCTGAAGTGCCAGTTATTTGAGATGGTGAAATTTGTATCAAACTGAGTTGCCTAGTCTAGAGAAGATTATAAGTGTTCACCCTGTAAATCAGAAACATTTCATGCTAGAAATCAAAGGGTTCACCTGTTCCGCATTTGGAAGGAAGCTTGCCAATCCACAATCTGAGAGATGAGGATTAAGCTCCGAATCCAACAAAATGTTTGCTGACTTTATATTCTTGTGTACAATAGATGGGGAGCAAACCTCATGAAGATACCTGAAAATCCACAAGAAGAATGAATCCAGCAAGAACAGACAATTATTTGTCTCTGATTTCTCCAAGAACATGCTTAAGATTGAACCACCATATTTGGCAGGGACTACATCCCCTTTATAATGTGTAACATAGCTAACACAACTCAAAGTTGGCAGAGCCATCAGAGTAAAAATACATGGCAGACAGCAAATGGAGGAACTCATTCAACAAATTGGATATTAAACTGCAATTGCTCCTGAACTGTAAAATTACAACCAAGCAAATTTGCCTGGGAAAGGTCTCACATGTCAAAGTTAATATGTTTTGGTGAGAACTGGGAAAGTTGTTGCAGCATGTCATGTTCTGAAATTCTCATAAAGAAGCAGATACTAAAAGGCATTTTCCCTGGCTAAATAGACCCTAAGATTTAGGAGATGCTTTGCTGCACACTGACATTCTCGTTCTCTCCATAAAGCAGGAGAGCTCCAGCTTCCAATAGTCTTTTGCTCCATAATTTTTAAGAGACAAGGATCAGGCATTATACTTATTTATTATATTTATATCCATGAACTTACTCTATAGCTCGTGCTGTTCCAAGAGCAATCTTGACACGGGAACTCCAAGTCAGTGGCTTGCTGTGCTCATCAAATAGGTGGAAGAAGTCATACAGAGATCCATTCTTAAGGAACTCATACATCAGAATATGCTGGCCATGCTCTGCACAGTATCCCACCAACTCCGTTACATTTGTATGATGCAATTCAGAAATGTTTGAGACCATTTCTGGAAATTCATCTGAAAGTTCACTTGGAACTGCAGATGAATCAAGTTTCTTCACAGCAACAACCTGATTCATATTTGAAAAAACACATACAGGATTTATATGAATGAGGACAGATTTTATGATAAAGAAGAGCTGAAAAGAGAACAAGTTAAAAAGGAGTAACCTTGCCATCATCAAATTGGGCCCTGTATACTCGCCCAAAGGTCCCCTCTCCAAGAAGGTTGTCAATGCAGAAGCTCCCTGTAGCCATTTGCAAGTCTGCTACAGTGTAAGCTGTCACATTCACAGGAATCTTTACAGGTTTCTTGACTATGATAGGCTTCTTAGCAAAGTCCTCCTCATCAAATGACTTGTGACGATCAACTGGTGGCGGCTTCAGAGTTATTGAAGCTGATGTATCAAATGTTTTTGTGTTGATTGCTGAGGCTGTTTGCAATGCCTTAAACTCTGATTATAAATGGCGCAATTAAAGGGAAGATAAGATTAGCTCCAAAGAAATATCAGCAGCCATCATCTACGGAAAGGTATCAAAGAAGCTAAAAACAGGGCCCACTTCAGTATTGAGAGTTTCTGAATTTTCTATTCATGAGTGGGAATACATTTGATAGGCTCCCCATTATCTGGACACCAAGAAATTAATTACAATTTTGTAAGATATGTTTTATGAAGTGCACCTTGTGCATACTTGTCTTTTGTTTTCGTTGCCTCCCAACGTAAAGGAAAACAGCATGAGGAGAAATCCAGTAACGGTAAACAGTTCTCCGATTAAATGAAGAAATGTGAGAAAAAGGTTGCAACAGGAATTGCAATTATATCAATACTCAACAACCTTTCATGTCTTTTCATTTTTGGTTTACTCAACCTTTCATGTCTGTCAGATAAGATCATGAGCTAGGTGATCATGGCATGTTATTTGCTTGTGCTGAGACAAGTGAAGAATAAGGTGCAATGAGAAGACCAAAACCAGGAACCAAGAATAATCATCCAAAAATTCATTCAGGCATGAAATTCCCACACTTGCAGTAAAACTAATGTAAATTCTGATCCACAGCAGAAAAAAGCAGCACAACTGGAATGATCAAAGTATTATTGACAAGCTATCTAACAGTGAAGTTTCAAAGATTACCATGCATGTCATTAGGAGCAAGGGGCGCAAGGGGCTGATTGTCAGGCTTTTCTATATCAGCTGATGACCTTTTGGATCTTCTCTTCACTAGGAAAAAAGCAACAACAGCCCCAACGACCAAGAGAGAAATAATGATTCCAGCAATTCCACCACCGCCTATACCTGACTTTTTACTGCCATCACTGTTATCACTACCAGAGGGGCTGTCATTGCTCCCAGATTTATGATTTCGGTTTGACTTGGTGATTGGTGGCGTGCCAGGTGGTGGTGGGGGTGCAGGACCTGAGTTGAAAGAGTTGCCATCTTTCCTGCCATCCAAATGGAGTTAGAATGTTAAGTAACAACAGTTAAAATAAATATTATTAAAGCCTCAGGCAGCCCTTCTAAATGCATAGCTCATAGAATGGAGATTGGGCATTATATATTTGCATATTCAGTAACCTTCCCACATATTTTGTAGCTGCAAGATTGATAAATGCCCAAGAATGTGATCTCAACAAATAGTAGTCAAACAAGGAACATAGACAATCAAAAACTCAAATCTCCAAAATTATATTAAAGCCATAGCCAACTCATACACCATTTTTTTCATTTTGTAGATATAAAAGGGATACCATAGGGTTTTTTTTAATAAAGAAATTTCATTAATTGTGCATCAAGATGCGTTAAAGCACATGATGGAGTTTTAAGCTATATGAAAGTATGGACCTATCACTCATGATTACTTAAGAATGAGGACCCTATATACACTTCACTGTATCAAAAATATACATCCCACAGCATAGAAATTGAATAAAGGGAGACAAAGCAGATGCTTACTGCAAATTAATATCCTTCAGCTGTTCAGGAATCCACCCAGTAAAATGATTGTTTGCAATGTTCCTGGATACATACCCACAGAATGGTAAAAAATCGAAATTCAATGGGCCACACAACTCTCACTAAAAAATGTTAATTTGTTTACTATTACTCACAAAGTTTCAAGGGGGAGACTTGCAAGAACATTGATATCTCCAGTAAATTGGTTGTTTTGCAACAACCTAGGCATATACATAAGACAGAATTTGTCTAAGACATTTATCAAGAACAAATACTCATCAAAGTTAGATTCATAGATCCTATTCAGCACTCACATTGTTGTCATGCTTGAGAGGGAGCTAAAGCTACGGGGAAGGTTACCTGTCAGAGAATTAAAGGAGAGATCCCTACAAAGAGGATAAACATTCTTGCATACATTAGAAAAATTCACTGATCCGAGAATTGATGGTTTCATTAAACCAAAATGAAATAGTGTTGACATGAAATTGAAACTAAAACTTGATTCGCAAAGAGAGCAGGAGATCTCACAATGTGGAAAGTGATATAAGCTGGGTAAACATATCGTTCAGTTGGTTCTGAAGCTGATTGTGTCCAAGGTTTCTATGCTTGGATAAAAGAAAATGCCATTAGTACGAAGCCCTTTTCTTCATCAATCTCCACTTTTAAAATGATAGCCAAAGAAAAAGGTCAGTGAGAGGTCAACTCACAGGTACTTGAGAGAAGTCATCTGAGATATAGAATACGGGATATCTCCATTGAAATTGTTATTGGCAAGATTCCTGCAATGTAAAATGTGCATTTATGCAATGCATGAAGACAACCAGATGCAGTAACATGAAAATGAGCTGCACATCAAGCATACAGTCTTTGAACATTGGGAGGAAGCGAATAAGGAATCTGTCCAGAAAGATTGTTATTGCTGACATCCCTGCAGCCAAAAAGAGAGTGTCTTTCTCAATACACATTGTGTCGTAACTCGGACAAAGAATTAGATAGGATATGGGTCCATATATCTTACAGTTCTGTCAGTGATGTCAAACTTCCAAGCAGAAAACCAATTGATCCTGTCAGCCCAAGGCCTGGCAATTTTCTGGGAAAAAAAATGACAGAGACAATCATCAGAGATAAGACCACAATGCCCATGACTTCACTGAAAAAACTATACAGAAAATGTTTTCTGGAATTAGAAAATGGAAAACCAGATAATATTCTCTAGTTTCCTTCTATTGAATACAACCTATCTTCATTTACTTTTCAAAGGCTTCTTTCCAGTTATTGACTTCCGTTTTTGAGCATTAACCATTCCTTTCCCTTTTTCCAGCTCCAAGGAAAACAAATAAAATATCCAATTGCTTTAATCGAATACAAATGTTGACAGCCCATTTTAGGTTTCACAGGAGAAATAAAATAACTGAAGAAGGTTTCCCTTCAGGAGTCCTCTTTTGCTTCGTTGAAAACTCAGTATGAAATGCCTCTCCCCTTTTCATTTCACCAGAAAATGGGAAACAGGGAACATCTTATTCTCGAAAGATATTTAAATCTTCAATGCACTAAACCTATTACGTTAGTTATATTTTACATTTAAGAATTCCAAGGGGATCAAAAGATTACATTTGTGCTACTCGGGAGCCCGAGCAAGTAACGCCCCTCCAAGACTCACCACAAGGATCACCACTGCTTGAACTCCATTTAGTTAGCTGAGGTGGACTATTTAAACTGCTAAACATGCTCCGCAAAGCTGAAGCTGCTCACAGCAATGATCAGAAATGGCATATGTGATAAGGGTCAGATCCATGAAATATTTTCCACTAAAACTGAGCCACTTAACTACCTTGTAACAGCTGACATACACTTGCATTTGAAACAATAACAATAACTCTAGCAATCCAATGAGTGTAATTTTTCAGACAGGAAGAGCATCAATAACAAAAAGGGGAAATTACAAAACATGAAAACTTCAAAGCTTAAACTGTAAAAGCACTGCATCTCTCTCGCTGTTTTTCCAATTTTACTACATTTGACTGAACACAGAGACAAAGAGTGCAAAGGAATATCAAGCATACCTTATGGTAGGAAGAAGACTATCAGGTCATATCTTAGAGGAGTAGACAATACAACTTAGAAACTGGTATGTTCATACTTTTGGTTTGATAAAACAGCCTCTCATTATTTTGACCAAGGATGACTAAATAGATAAAGCTTCCGCGCCAATTGAAGTTCTTAGGAACTAGGTAGCTGCCTATATGTTACATAATCAGTAAAGCGACCAGATGAAGCTTTTGTGTTTCTCCCTTCTCTTGAATATAAACTAACATCGGTGGGAGAAGTCAACCTGTCGGGATCAAAAAACCAAATCGCTCCACGAGACACAGCTACTACTACTACTTCTACAGTTTCCACACAACATAAATGAAATCCCTCACTCTCATCACAGTCACGAACATCAGAATATGATATTTGGAAGTTCACAACCATCGACATCCGCGAAGAACTGTTCGCAGTACTCATTCCACCAAAAAGAGAAGTCACCCAGAGAAGCTCGTCAAGAGAATCAAAAGGTGCTAACAAAATCAAGAATGAGAATTTGGGTAAAGAAAAAAGGAGCACTGCTCAAAGAGACAGGCTTAAAGGAAGGTCACGCAACCGACATCCGTCAAGAACCGTTCCCACTACTCGTTCCATCGAAAAAAGTAAGTCACCCAAACAAACTCAAGAATGCAGATTTCTTGTGAAGGAAAGGGAACACCACAGCCCAAACAGGCAAACAAAGGGATAAGCACGGAAAATGCTGACCGTCAGATGGATCTGTGGTTCCATGGATGGGAGTGAGCAGACAACCCAGAATGCAGAGCCCGAGCAAGACCAACATGAGCTCGTCATCCTTCCTCCTCCTCCTCCCCACCATCTCTCTCTCTCTATCTCTCTCTAGATTATCTGTCACTGCAGCTCTATATTTTCTCTCTCCTCAAAATCCCTGGACACCCAGAGAATTAAACAGGGGTAGAAATAATCGGCTACCACACCCCTTCTCTCTTCTTGATTTGTTTATTATTATTTCAGTGGTGGATTATGTACTCGTTTAGACATGCCAAGCAAAGCTGGCAGCACGAATTGCCAGAAGAATCCAAAGCCACACACACACCGTCACGGACACAGAAAAGCTCCATTCTTTTGTATCGTCCCCCGCCCACCCTCCGTCCCCCACAACCCCTCATTTTTCTACCCCGTCCGTTAGAAGAAAAAAAAATCCTCGTTCTGCGGTCCTCGTCAATGCAAAGAAATCTTACATTAGATCGTCTTGTCTTTTCGCTGTATTAGCAAAACTGACAGCAGTAAGTTGCCTTGTCTGAATTTCCTAAACAATCAACTGCACTCCATATTCTTACAATGGATTTTCCTTTTTCCAAATTAAATGCACGCGCGCGCGCGCACACACACACACACACACCTATATATATATATATAATAAGTGCACGGATTTAAAATCCAAAAAAAAATTTCTCGATTTTCTCTAGAAAAACAAGGAATATAAATTTTTATTAATCAGAAAATTCAGTATCCCTTCTTATTTTAAGCTATTGAAGAAGCTTTAATGATGAGCTGATCAAATAATATGAACTAAATTAATCAGGGTGATTAGATTTGGGATACGTGTCGGCAGGTATGAAAATAAAAATAAAAATTTGATTACAAAATAGTTAAAGTTAGTTGGTGGGTCTACTTGGGTTTGGTTATGTGATGCAATTTAGGCCCATCAGTAATTCCAATGGTGGCATTAGTTAATGCTGGAAAATTGGGTCAGCATCGTTTTGATCAGGAGAACTAGAAGGCACGGCTGGCAGCTGTAGCTTTCACGGGGATTACACGCTTTACAATTATGATTCACTAATAATCAACCCCTTTTTTTTATTTCCCTTTTTGTCCCCGATAATTGCAGTGTCGCAGTCGAACCTCGGCGGGTAAAGGAAACAAAATTTGACATTGCGTCAAAATACTGCACGTCCAAATGAATAGTAACTATCAAAAAAATATTAAAATGAATTTTATAATGAAATTTTTTTAGAAAGTTATTAATTACATTTTAATAATTATTTTAATATTTTATTTAAATTCATATAAATTTTAATTATAAAAAGATTTATCTTAAAATGTAATTTATTTAAAAACATTTATTTCTATAATTCATGACTGCCCTTACTGTTTGAAATACGCAAATGTACCCACCATGNTTAATAATTATTTTAATATTTTATTTAAATTCATATAAATTTTAATTATAAAAAGATTTATCTTAAAATGTAATTTATTTAAAAACATTTATTTCTATAATTCATGACTGCCCTTACTGTTTGAAATACGCAAATGTACCCACCATGGACGTGACCGAGTGGTTTGGCACTCATCATCCCAATGGGAGGACTCGAGTTCGAGTCTTACCTGCGACGGGGAGCTCTTAACCTCTTAAATGGACCGACCCGGAACGATTCAGATTAGTCAGCTGGACAAAGTCCATCTGAATACCGGCGATTTATACCAAAAGAAATACGAAAATATTGTGCCCGGGGCAGCATTTTTAGACTACTCAAGATGGGTGGATGGATGTGTTCTCCGTACCAACTCGAAAGATGGGTGGGGGGAAATTTGAACGAGAGGGCACTTATCGGCTTCCTCTTCTTCCACTCCACTCCTCCCATGGCTGGAAATTTCATCGTCCCCCCCTTGACAAAGTTTTAATTCCAAGTCTCATCCTCTCTTCTGTGTCTGCCTACGTAGAACATCGTTAGCTGTCACGTTTACCAAACATCGCCTAACAAACGCGTAGGTTCCGACATAGAGAAAAAGATAAGAAGACCGAGCCCGATGTATCGACCCCCACGTCTCCAGCCCGCATTATACGATCGTAGACTTATCGAGTATGGGAAGAATTAATTACCGCCCGGCCCCATGTATGCTATGCTGACTTGAAATTTTTGCTGGCATCGTGACCGTCTTTAGGGATGGCACGCCGATGGACAATGTGCACACACAATTCCTACACTTCGCCACGTTCGTCTCCTTCAATTCCTTTCTTCAAAGAACCGTTCCAAGGAAGAAGATGGGGGACTTTCTGATTATTGACTTTCAGCTGTACCGCTGGAAAACAGAACCCCAAAAGGGGGAAAAAAAAAAAGAAAATCGTGTTGAGCTCTTTGATATATAAATTATTGAGATATATGCAATGTTATATCCGTTAAAAATTGTGAGTTTATAAAAAAAAAGTTATGATACCGCCACTTGTAAATTTAAGTTTTTTAAGTGGAAATAGTCCGGTCTCTTATAAGCTCACAACGAATTTAACATAATATCAAAGACAGTGGGCTTGCAGCTCGCTTAACTTGAGTCCGGAAGTCTGGTTCGTGGTTAGTTTATATAAGTTCGAATGCAAAAGAAAATTACCTGACTTATAGTTAGTTGTTCCCCTCGTATGAGACAAAAAAAAAACTTAGTTCATTAACGATTGTGGATGACAAGTACTTAATGGCACGTGGCAAAATAGACAATATTGTCACGTGGGGCGGATGTTAAGATATACGATATCATATCGATTAAATAAAGAAAAAGTTATGAACTTATAAAAAAATTAGATACCATCACCTATCAACTTAACTTTTAAAATTGAAACAGACCCAGTACGTTATAAAGTTACGGTGAATTTAATATAAATAGTAATGATAGTTGTAGTAATTATCGTAAAAAAAAAAAATGGATCACATGGAGAAATATGAAATTTCATTGTCGGGATAAGGTTTTGAAATTAGATATGCTGGTGAGGTGGCCACCGAGTTGCCCCCACGAACTGGCAACGGTGTGTCGACTTTTCCGACCGTTTGAAGTGTTCCCCAGACAAATGTAGACAACGGGAAACCGGTCCATTGCGGTACGTCTAGAAACATGACAACGATGCTCGACCGACTGACTGCAACGAAAGCTCGTGATGAGCACTCCCCCGCGTGGTGAGATCCGTGTGCATCATCGAACACCGTGGAGGTCGATCCTATACGGCGTGTAATTCGGACGATAAGGTCCTACGAATTTGATCCCGTCGGCTTCTTCAATTCCCTTGGGATGACGCTATCCCCCCGTGATCTTTCATTGAAATGCATGGAAACTGTCCCGAGCAGCATGGGGTTGCGGCAGAGTGCCGGCAATACCCCTTTCTGGTGAGCGGCAATGAATGATGTCCACTTTCGTGCTATGAACACCCGCCCGATATTTTCCTTTTGTCGAATATCGGGACATGTGGGAAGACAGGCGTCGGTAGATTGAGGCGCAATAAAAAGGGTGTCGGATCTTCCAACATAACTAAAACGCGGTCGGTTTATTTCATCGTACGTAAGTAAGATTTTTTAAGTTTGGTGAATTGAAACTATCAATTGGGGGTCATGCTGGAATGGCCCACCACACGGATAATCCAAAAATCATGACATAAGCACAAATATTGTAATGCTTAAAGCTGCCGACATGTCCCTAGTTTAAAAAACCGGACCGGGCCAGCCGGTTCGACCACCCATCCGGTCCGATTATCATAAATACTCAAATTACATCTTAAATTATGTCAAACTCGGTTGAATCGGCTAGTTTCCGATCAAACTAGTGAACTTATGAGAAAATCAGTCAACTTAAAATAAAAAATAAAAAGTTATTATAACGTATTTATTTTATTTTATTATACTTATATTCATATTTTACGTTGAATCTGAAACTAATATAATGACTATATTAATGATTTTTATTATAAATCATAGTTAAATTATAATATTATAGATTTATTAGTAATATTATATTATTAATATTATTTATTAAACATACAGTTCGACTCATTGAACCTCCAGTCCGACCCGTAAACCCATAAACCCATACCCTGACCGGTTCTTAGCCCGGTCCAATTTTAAAAACTATGGTTCCAATTACATAAAAAGTTATTTTTCATGAATAATTTTAAATAATTTTTTATAATATAATTAATTTATTAATTTAAATTTTATAATACTTTTTTTTAAAAATAAAATAACTATTAAAATATAATTATTTATATATTTTATTATATTATTATTACCTTACTCTCCTAATTTTCCTTATAATATAAAATTATTATAATACTTTTTCAACCTATATAATTTTTCATACTATGCTGAAATATTTTAATATTTCAAACAATTTAAAATTTCAACCCATATATAGTTTTTTTTTTTGGTTGTGCGTTATCCATACTTTGCCTTAGTAAACTTGGACAGCTCAATCGTGTGAGAGGACTACCCGGATTGGAGGTCCTTTCGGTCACGGTTGCATGGATTCAGAGGAGGTCGGACTGAGAGAAGTCACCGGGTCTTATACTGAGGTCACATGATCGAGGCTAGACGACTTCCGGTGTCTGCTCATTCCATTCCGTTTATTATGAGCAATGTAATGTCTATAGTGTATATAACTCTTCATTCGTAACCACGAAACGCGGCTCGAGACATTTTCGTGTGACCAAACCTCGTGCTCCACGTTGATAAGCCCATCTAACTCGGGATGATATCTTGGGATAGACCATACCAATTGGAGTCAATGTCGATTTAGATGCCGATTTTCTTTTAATCAAACGTGTTAAACCGGATAAGTGAATTAGGACAAGCACCAGTCTTTTTCCCTCACCAGCCCCTGACAACTTTTATAGCATCTGATTATACCAAAAAATTTAAAAAGAAAAAAGAAAAAATCGATTTCGCTGATCATTGAGCTAATGATTACATCATTACATAATCTGCAGAAGAGATTACGGACTATAATTGGATTGATCGGAAAATCCAAGAGACGTCGGAGTTAATATACGGAAGCCACCGGAAATAACTATCTTCGAGATCTAATAGATGTGCCCGCAACTATTGCCCTTTTGCTCAGGGCTAGTGCCGAGAGATAATTAGCTATTTAATTAAGTCAGTAAGTTTTTATAATCGGGTTTTATAAGATGCGATTAAGGGTTGGTTGGAGTGTTGACTCGATTGCTTCTCACTCCATCCATCGACGATCACCGACAGCACCTTACAGGTTTTCCCATTAAAGCAAACGACCGTCACATGTCGGCGGAATGAAGAAATATGCCATGAACAGGACACGTGGAGGGATGACGTCGACGTGGCACTGAACGTGTTAGTAAAAAATTTCAATTATATATAATTTTATATGATAGATAATATACGAATATATTTTTTATGAATTGAATATATGAATATTTGGTGAGGGAGGCAAATGATGGTTGCATGTGATGTGTATGTATATAGATATATATACAGGCTGCAGCCAACTACACTATAGATGTTAAATCAGATGTCCAAGTTGATTTAAAACACACATAAAACCATTTGTCTTAATTATAGTTTGACCCATTAAACATAATGGACTGATTTGATTACCGATTATGATTTAAAAAATCATGAACTGTCACGAAACCGTTCTTAAGTATGTCAGTTCATTATTTGGGCAACTTTGAACTTAAACCTTGAACGGTGACATTTTTTCTTTATAAAATCTTTTTCAAATAAATAATTTTGTAAATTTATAAAATATTAAATTAAATTGATAAAATTTGATCATTAATTACATAATTTTTGTTGGTTAGGGCTAGTTTTGCAATAATTTTAGGTCGATTCAATGAGAAACATGTTCATTTGGTTCCAATTTAACCGACCTATTTCTTAAGAGCGATTACGAGCCAGTTTGAAACGGTCCAGGCTGGCTCTGAGATTTGAAGAGTCTTTTCCGGTCCGAACCGACTCGTTTAATATATGTTACATTAGACAATCCGTGGGCCTTAAGAATTCCACCTCTTGGGCCGGGCTCAACCTTCATTAGTGGACCTCGACTGCCTTGTGGACCGACCGGCCCAAATAGAAACGGAATCCCATCTTAATGGAACGAATACTAATAGGTGGTGGAAAGTGGAATGAATAGGCTGCTCACTGATCATCGTCTTTCCGTTTACTTCGTCAATCATGGCGTCCTCCGCAGCTGCAGTCCGTCTCTTAGTTCCGTTGTTGGTGGTGCTCATCCAACTAGGATCGCTCTCCGTCTCGGTCGCCGGAAGACCCTGCAAGACTCTATTCGTCTCTTCTTACTCTTTCTCCCTGAGAAGGCAACCCGGCTTTCGCCCCGACCCTAACCCTAAGGGCGATGTCATCTACGTCGATCTCCCGACCTCCGATCGGTCGCCTTCCTCCTGGAGATACGTCGAGATCTTCACCGCCACCTTCCCCGGCGTACGAATGAATCCTGAAGCAGCTGTCATCCGCGAAACCCCTATTGAAACACAGCGACAGGAGGAGCGCAAGCAAGATGGCATCTTTGGGTTATTCGATTTGAGCTCCGCATGGGATCGGTCCAGGGACATCCTCAGCATCGTCGTGGCTTTGCTTTTCGTGGTCGGGTGCGGGGCCCTCCCCGCCGTCACCATTTACATGACCTGGTACGTTTTCACGAACGGTGGCTCTGACTATTCCGATGAATCCGATGACGAGTTCGATTTCGCTGCAAGCCCTAAGAAGATGGGGTACATCAAGATCCCTTCTCCTATTCCTTCCCCTGTCCCCACCAAAGCATGAAATCCAACGAATTCCTATTTTTACTAAGACGGTGTTCTGCTCTACTAGAACTCAGTCCTGTTTTAGGGGCCTGGACGCATTATTGCACTTTGCTTTGGCCTGTGGCATCTGCTAAAACTTGTCAGATGTTCTAATCGTGTATTTGTTCCGCATATATGACATGGTTGTTAGCTTAAATTTCATTTGATGATTCTGCCGGTCTGTGATGATTCGAGCGAATCAGTGTCTAAAGATCATTAAAAAAAAAAGAGGACATAACTTGGAGGGAGCTTGAATATGGTGATTCGGCCTCATTGGCTAATGGATATGTTACCCTGCGAAATTCACAAGCTGAACCCTGCTGATGCTAGTAGTTCGACAGGGTTCGTATGTAATTAACTTGCAAGACCAACAATTTGGGGGCAGCCAGGTGATGTGATAATTAATGTAGAAGGGCTTTCCTTTGATCACGTGACACTGTAGACCTGATGTTGCAGTTCCATTTGCTGTCTGAGTACACGAGAAGAAGCTTGTTTCGTCTGTGTCAGCTTGATGAGAAACATCGTATGTCTTTGTGATCCAAACTTTGTTAGCTTGATCTGATGTCTCTAGTAGTATAAGCAAGAACAAAGGTATCTCATCATTCTACAAGCGTACGGATACATGGGTTTTAGCTTCTGCGTGAGAAGTTGCAACCCCGAGTGAGCGAGATGGATGTACGTTTATAAGTTCGGGCAGTTTCAAAAGCCCATTTGGGGGTTGGCCTCTTGAGTCCTCAGATGGCAGAAATAATTGATGCCTAGTTCGTGTTCCTCATTGGAGTGGATCAATTACCCCTCGAAATTGTGATGGGGATTCGCCAGCATATTGCACACAATCGATATCTCTCTCCTCCACTCATCCTTGGATCTGAAACATTAAGTGTCCGAGATTTTCGGGAGCATGAGGGATCGAATGTCAATCAATTGGATGTTAAAGTACGGGAAAGGAGTTAACAAGAATTCATGTTTAAAAGATTATGATGCGATTAGGTCGCCCAATGGGCAATTCATATATGTTCATCTCTGGCTTGACTTACGCAAAATGGGCTGTAACTAAAATGGATTTATATTGCAGTTCTGGCCGAGATTGATCTTGAATTTCGGATGTCTCCAATGGTAAAGTCAAACGAAGCGGGCAAATGAAGCTTTCATCCTCTCGGCAGCCAAAAAATAGTATGATGACAAACAGGCCTGGATAAGATGGCTTGCTTGGATGGGACGGAGAGGAGCCGGGCAACCGTAACGGAGCAGATCAGACTCTTTCTGGGATTGATTCTGCTGCGGAGGAGTATGATCAAAGTTATCCTCGAGCATCCATGTTTTTCTTGACCTGGCTAACACAGATTCCCACTGCACATTGGTTTCTTTCTTGCAACTTCACCAATGTTCGGCCCCCGCTCCCCAGCAATGGATCTCCCTTCCTCAGGTTGGAACGTATCCTACACGGCTACTGTCACGGGACCAATACGGGGATCGAATTTTTCCACGTCCTGCTGGCATTGACAGCTCCGCCTACTAACCAGCCCCCACTAGCAATCAAGGGTTGATGTCACCTGGCACACGATCACACCACAACGAAAACGAATACGAGTAATATATAAAGGAAAAACTCCACTTGTATTCACAATTGTACAAATATAAAAAAAAAACCTTTTACAAGAGCAAACTCACTCAGCTTGTCGAATATATGCCTTATGACCTCCGTGCTGTTTACACTTCTCACTCGACACACCCTAACTCAACACACTTTAACGTTAGATGGGATTCACTCCTCACTCATTGCTGAGCTACAACTTGCAGCAGCAACTCTATGCTCTGCCTCTCTTGCTCTCCCTCGTGCACCCCAACTCTCTCTAGCTGCTCTCCTTGGCTCTCCTCTCCAAGATGCCTTGAGACCTTTGTGGTTTCTCCTTCGAGAATTCTAGATCACTCCTCCTCCAACTAAGACTAAACCCCCTTTATATAGAGGTGGTTGACAGACTAAATATGACAGCTAATATATTTTAATCCCTTAATTCTCTCAATCAGATATCAATTCGTCCAATCTTGGCTCTCGATCTTTAATCTCCAATATTGGCTCTCTCCTTCCTGATTGTCTGTTATTACATGATCTTCTATCTTGTTCATGTTCATCCCACCTGGACAGCTTCTTGGCCGCACCTGGACAACTTCTCGGACGTACTTGGACACCTGCCCCCACTTGGTTCTTGATTGATCACCAGCCGCTCCGCATAAGGAAACAATCGATCCTTTTCACGTTGGTGTTAACGATCCTTATCCTGTGAGCATTGATCTTGCACTCCATAGCATCTCGCGCACCTTCTGTGAGTAATCGCGCTCCACGCACTTGATCATTGTGTTCCGCATGATCAAGACCCCACTTGCGTGTCTGCATCTCCACTTGTTCATCATGCACTGTCGCTGACCAGCAACACATGGCTCCCTCAATCAACCCTGGAATGAAGTGATCAAGCGCCTCACAATCACTCTCCACTCATGCCTTAGCATTCCCTGGCTATCTAGCGATCATCCACCTTGCATTGGTCAAACAACATCGACCCCAATGCCATGGCACTTGCCCTCAGTCCCCCAAGTCCTTGCTCCGCACCACTCTGCTTGGTTGCTCGAGCAAGTCTCCTGTCTAGCTTAGCCTCTTGACCACAAATCTTCTCCCCACGTGCTCCGCATTAGCACGTATGTGCTCTTGCAGTCATGAGGTACAACTTGCGGTACGCATTACTCCGACTCATAGCTCATGGCCGTAATAGCTATTGTCATAGTGCGATTAAAGTTTGATAAATGGGTTATATCCATCAATAGCTTAGTGCCTGATACTGAAACGTTGGTTCAGGGCACATTTTATCTTCAGCCTCTTATATTTAAGGGGAGCAAAAATGAAAAAAAAAAAACAAAGCAGGGTCACCTTTAGGCACTCGAACTTGCATACACCTGTCA
>CXYZ01012656.1:2494621-2535278 GCA_900006705.1 Sonneratia caseolaris
GGGGGGAGGGGTGGTGGGGGGAGCGGTAGGGATTTAAACTATGACAGAGAATCACCCCAACACCCTAAAGACAGTCACGAAAGATCATTGTTGCAAAGGGAGAGGTAATACGCGAGACCATAAAGTAGCCTACCAGCGCCAATTCGAAGCCAAAGGAACTGGATAAGTTATATACACAGCCAAATGCTATCAACAACCAAATCAAAAGGAAGAAGACATGCACTCACGGTGACAGAGACTTGAGAGATCTGGCCGGCAAACCAGTAAAACCCTGGCCGCGTCGCCTCGTAATGGACACATCAGAGCTCTCCAAACCACATATAAAGAGCAGTGTCAAAAGAAAAACACAAAATATCCGCATAATTAAGCTCTCATGGATCCAATTAAAGCCGAACACTTCAGCGGAGATTGGAGAGGAAGAAATTTCCGACTTTTATGAGAAAAGAAAGGCCACGGATGCGCATTTAGGACATAAGCAGAAAGGGGCAGCTGAGGAGACACAAAAACCAGGTGGCATCAATTGGGGAGAAGGAAGATTCGAAGCTTCTTTAGCTCTAATAGAAGGTTTCGCCTTGGCAGACGGAATGGAATATTCTTGTGTCCAGGGAGAGCTGTCGGATGATTAATCTGCAGATCGGGAAAGTATTGGCGCCAGAAATGGCCAGAGACCGGCAGCCGGCGGCGGAAGTGACCGGGGGAACGGGCCAAAGTGGACAGATTGCCGCTGCTTGACGAAGATGCAGGACGAGAGAATCTGAACGGGTCTCTTCTTATCCACAGGAATAACATTAACGCGTGCGATTAGAACTACTATTTGCAATCTGCTCCCTATGGTTTAGATAGATCTCAATTCTCTTCCAATCATAGTTTTTAAAACCGGACCGGACCGGGAACCGGTCAAGATATGGGTTCATGGGTTCATGGGTCGGACCGCATGTTTAATAAATAATATTAATAATATAATATTAATAATAAAAAGACATAATAACATGTATAATACCATAATTTACAACCAAATCATATACATTTTACTATCCTATTGTTTAATTAAACATTACAAATCAACCAAATTAAAAAGAAATACCTTACGTTAACACTGGGAGCACCACTACTGTTGATAGCTTGCTGCTGCCGCCGCCGCCGCCGCCGCTGCTGCCGCTGCTGCTGCTGCTGTTGCTGCCGCCGCCTGGACGAGAAGGTCCACTGCTGCAACTCGTTGTTGTTGCTTGCTGCTGTCGCCTGCTATGGAGGAGAGGAGAGGAGATGCTCGTTGCAGCCACCTGCTGTGGAGCCATGAGGCTCGTTGCTACCACCTGCATTGGAGCACTTGCTGCTGTCACCTGCTGTGGAAAAGGCGAGAGGCTCGTTGTTGTACCTGTTGTGGAGCTAAGAGGCTTGTCGTTGTTGCCGCCGACACTTGCTGTGGAGGAACGAGTGGATCGTTGTTGCCTCCGGCTATGGAGAAGAGGGCTGTCACTGCTGCTTGCTATGAGGGAGAGGTCCGCCACTGCTGCCTGCTGTGGAGGAGAGCGTTGTCGTTGCTGCCTGCGCCGTGAGGGAGAGGTTCGCCCCCGATTGCCTGCTGTCACTTGCTGTAGAGTTCAGATTGAAAACCTAGATTTCACTTGCTGAAAGAGGGAGGACGGGAGGAGGCTGCGAAAACCTAAGGCTAAGGTTTTAATTTTTTTTAACTTTATTTTAATTCATCCGGTTTTCTCACCGGTTTTGTTGGGTTCACCGGTTCAACCGGAAACCGGCCGGTTCGACCGGAGCTTATCCAATTTGTAGTGCAATTGGATTAATTTGGGAAACCGGACCGGGGGAATGGCCGGTTCCCGGTCGAACCGGTCGAACCGGCCGGCCCGGTCCGGTTTTAAAAACTATGCTTCCAATAGTTATGTCATTTATGTTTTATTCCCTTCCCATTTGTCCTGCTTCTTCTTCTTCTTTTTTTTATATTTTATATTTTCTTTTTCTGGCTAAATACTAATTTAAGTCTGAAGCATTTTAACTTACCAAGATACCTTTCCCCATTATTCACGATTCTCAAACCTAAAACATTATAATAAAAATAAATTTCAAACCAGCTCATTCCATTCATTACAATTATTAATTTTTCCTTTTTATTTTTCTTTTTAGTATGTTTGAATTAATTAATTCTAGATTAAATTTAAATTCCTTCAACTTTTTTTCTGTAAAAAATATTATTTTTAATATTTAAATTCAACTTTACTTAAATAAAAAATCTTAAATCATTTTTACTACGTCATGGAATTTATTATTTTTATCTAATTATCATGCGTACTCTTAATTTGTATATTTTTGATGGGTCGCATCCCCTTTGACAGTTGACTAAGGAGTAATGATTGCACTTTCCGAATTTATTTTTGTTTTATTTTTCAATTTGCGGTTAATTTCTCCCGCGGCCGCCTCTTTCCCCCTCTTTTATTTTTTTTTCCCTCGGCATCTTTCTTCAGTTATCGGTAATCACTCTCTCTCCTTCTCTTTCTCCTTCTCCTTCTCCACCCCTCTTGCGGCACCGGTGGAAGCCTTGCACTGCCTTCCACCGTTGGCAGAGGAAAAGGAGGGAGAAGTAGAGTAGGGCTATTCAAACTCTTAGATCACCATAAAGAATTAAGCTTACCGATCTTCTTTTTGTCCGTGACGTCAATTAACATTGTTCTGTGGTGGGGGTGAAGATTATTCTTGGCCTTTGCATCCGCTGCACTTTTCCTTTCTCCTTTCATTCTCATCGTCCTCTAGTAAGATGCTCCAGTTTATTCCGATTCTGTAGTTGCCCAGCTGAAGTTAAAGAGGTGACAGTTTTCATTGAGGTCTGAAGTCTGTTAATTCTCCTGGATTTAGTATTAGAGAGTGCTTTTCCACTTATCTCCAACTAATTTTTCCCATTTTGGAGACGATCCCAATTCAAGCAGTTGAAAAGGTTTGATTTTGAGTTGGCTGCAAAAAAAGGTGGTTAACCGTTAAAGTTCTTTGATTTCATGGAATTGTTGAAAGGGGTCAAGCTTTGGGTTGTGTTACTTGTTGAAACAATGGCTAATTTTGTTCTGCTAGTAATGTCTTACTTGGATGGTAGATGTTACTATAATAAGGCTAATTTTGTTATGCCTTTTTTCTCAGACTCTCTTGTCCGCAGGTCTGGTCCCAGGCCCTACACTGACGAGAGGGTATCGGTGGAGTCAAAGGGGATGATGGGAATGGATATGGCTAATGCCCATGCGGTTTATCAATAAATGGATGAAGTCAATTTCACTGATAATGAGTTAGTCTATCATATCAGGAACACGCTCAAGTCAGTAGTACCATATGTGAGTCCTGTTGTATATGCATTTGGCAGGATAAAGTTACGGTGCTCCATAGTCGTTCATTAATAGTTATCATGATACTACTTTCATTCCTGATTTCGCCTAAGAATGACATTTACGGTGGGAGCCCCATATGTTATTGCACTTATGGTAAAAGCAAAAATCGTAGTGAAAAGAGTGCTAGTTCTCTTCATAGTATAAGCTTATTAATTTTGATTAGTAAGATTGCTATCTTAATTGTATTAAGTTGGCATGAAATGTTTAAATTTTCAGCCTACTTGATATTTACATAGTTGAATTAACAGATTCAGGGTGACAGGAAAAGTTATGACGAGCTCCCTGTGGCAATGAATCACAAAGAGTGCCTTTAGCCAGATGAAGTGGTCATGCGTGTGGTAGGTTTTGGGACACTTTGATTTCTATCTCTAATTTAATGTCTTTTCTGTCTACAGGGTTTAAATGGTTTATCTTTTCTTCCCTGACGTGTGTAGGCACCCTCTGGTGCTGTTTACTCCATAGATTTTACGCACCACGAGGCTCTTGTCTCTGCAGTTAGGGTTTTTTTGGGGCATCGTTTAGTTATGCTTAGTCTTTATCACGCACTGATGGGATTCTATTTTTTTATGCCATACTTTCTTTTTTATTTTTTCTAACAGATACTCAGCATGAGCATGTGGAACTATATGCCTGAAATCATGGATGCATTGATGACTTAATCATTTCCCTGGTTAGTGTGACTTTAGCGCTGTCTCTTTATCGTTAGCAGGTCTTCGGAGATATTTTTTCTGATGTATTTGTGTCTCTTCTTGATTTTATTCTATCTCAGCCTGCTTCAAATGGAAAATACGTCAATCGATCCATGTTTAGATATGCTGGTTAAAAAATTTATCCCACCATATTCATTCTTAAGCTGGCTGAAGCAGCCGCCTGGACTATCAATTAAAGACCAAGTTCTTTCTTGAGTGCATTGATCTGCCCTTGAGAGTATAGCTGGTCTGGTCATCTTGCTCCAATGCGGTTATTGTCATTACTTGTCCAAAGACTGCCATGCCATAATGATGATGAAGCTGTGAGTCTCATATTTCCTTTTGTACATGTGATGATATTTATATGAAGATTTGGTGAATTAATGTCTATTACTCTAAAAGATCTTGTGAATTTATTGCCTAAAACACTGTGCTATATAATGAGATAAGGTGATCCTTGGATCTCATTAATGAATATATGTCGTCCTTTTTGTGGTTGGTATATACGTACATCGAGAACATATTCAGGCCAGAGAGTGGTTCAATTGGACAACTTGTTGGGAGCTCTATGCTCATGGCTGTGGTGGACCATCTGATAGATGTGAGTACGGTGGCATGAGATTTGCTTTGCTTATTATTAAGATTGGATGTTGAATTATACGTGGTTTTCTTTAACTCATAGCTGGATATCACGTGGGAGGAAATTTTGCTAGACGATGCCAGCAAGGGAATAATTCAACTGGAATTAAAGGATATATTGGATGAGACTGAAAGCAAAACTGAAAAAAAAAATGATGGCAATGAAAGTTAACTATGGATGGATCACTGAACTCATAATCATTTAGCTGCGCTATGGTTTGAGAATATTTTGTTAATTCTAAGCAAAGTTGGTTATGCAGCTCCAGGAACATACATTAATAGGAAATTTCTTGCTGGGATTGCGGTTGGTGAGGTGTTGGACAGCCTGTTGGCACTGACTTTCGAGCATCTTGAATCCTGTAAAGTGCAAGGTCGCTTGAACAATCTTTTTCCTTTTCTATGATCTATTTGAGAAATTTCCATGGAGTTCTTGATAGTGTAATACTCTCCCACATGCTGACTCTGCTAGTTATCCAAGGGAAGAGTACTGATGCGTAGCCTGCTTTTTGCGGGTATTTGAAATTATTCTCCATTCATTTCGGACAACGGTTCTTACGGCGTACAAGTCTACATTTGCTCATGTGAATGATAAGATGTAGCTTAACTATATGATGGAGAGAGCTTGCTGCTGACAACTTATGTGATTTCTCGACTTCACTATTTGCAGTTTATCTGTGATATTTTATTCATGTGCCTTGGATCCTGAAGAATGTGGTGTGAGATTTGCAAGGATGCTTGCGGATATCTTTACATTCAATGACTATCTCCAATAACTACGTATCATAAATTTCTGTTATAGCTGTTACTAATGTCTGGTTTGCCTTCCACAGTTGTAAACATGGTTGGGCCATGATCTTTCAATAGGAAGTTCGATAGATGTTTCACAATTGGAATCGCTAGGGGCATCGAACAGGGTATGCAATTTCAATCCTTGGCTCTGCTGAAATTAGGGTTGATGTTTATGTTTCGTATTCATGCAGGATGAGCGCAGTTGCATATCTTGCTGGCTATATGGCTTGTGGAAGTTTGTCTCGGCCAATTTTGTAGTGGCAATATTGACAAGGTAGTCCCCCTATGTCGCTGGTCATGTCATTCATGATACTCTACTTGTCTGCAATCATTTCTCTGGTATGATGGAGTTAACTGAAAATAGATCTTAGGTTGGTTGACTGGTGTCTGGATTACGGTGAAGCGCAGAACAGTGATACTAAGTGCTCAGGTTGCCAGGTATAATTCGCTGTGTAGTCTTTGCTAATAATAATATGACAAGCGTTGATTCTACAAGACTACAATACCTTTCATGTTTGCGGGTTTTTTCATTTTAGCTGCAGTAGTTGCTTCACTCATTGAGTTTCTATTATCAGCAAATTGATTATATACATGCATATGAATCTTGTGCACACCTATATCAGATCTGCTATTCAATGAGAGAGCATAGCATAGCATAGCCTTCACTCACCACCAGAAAATTCTCAATTTCTGAGGGACGAATCCCTTGGAAATTCGATAGGAAAGCAAACATTTCCGAGGGATTTCCAAGGAAATGCGTCCCTCAAAAATACCCTTCTCGCTAATTCGTAAATTGTTGGAAATCCATCCATATTCCCATCAACTTTCTGAGAGACAATTTCTCAATAATTTCCAACAAATTTGCGAGGGAATGCGTGTCAAAAGTCTATTTCTATTTGACTTATCTATTGCAAAATTGTTGGAACTTTCTGACCGAACTTTCGACAGTTATTCTATCGTAAATATTATTCATATGATTTTTTTCGTCGAAAAACTCTCAAAATTTTCTAGTGGTTAGTCATTATATATTTTGTCGGAAATTCAATCGGAAAGTTTTCCAACAGCCTTTTCACATCGCAATTTTGTCGCAAAATTAGCTTTGCTTCTTGGAGAAACTGTTGGAGAGTTTTTTTTTTTTTAGGGTTTTTGCATTAGCAATTCATGGGAAATTTGTAGAAAATTCGAAAGACTTGCAGCTTAATAAAAAAATTATATGGAAATCTTTAGCAAATAAATGCAAGGCAATTCTTTACATAGGATACCCAATCATATATATTGATAAAAATAATTCAATGTAGAGCATATTCACCCATTGACAATTTCTTTTCAAAAGAACATACGATAAATGATAGGCTAATGATGATTCTCATGATATGGGTGAGATTGTGTGTTTTTTCTGTGTGATGATCGCATAACTCTTCTTGACCGTCTTTTATATTGGTTAAAAGAGGTTGCCATAGCTCATGGTACAGTGACTTGTATATTAAAAAATCAGTTTATTTCTCCACATCTATTGTACAAATCTTCAAATATGGGGTACCGGGAACTATGTTGAAACATTATCGTTACATGCCTTTTGGTAGTATCTACACAAAACATATGCATCTGGAGGGGCTTCTTTATGGAATATGCAAAACACAGGAAAATGTAACTGTTACAGCAAAGCACGGGAGGTTTCACAACTCTCCCAAAAAGATGGAAAACTACTACATCCTAAAGCTTTCAACTCAAGCTCAATATAATGTTACATCAATGCATTTTTTAAATGAATAAAGATAGCAATATCCATGAATTGCTTAATTATGATGCCTCAAATATGCATTCTTCTAGCTCAATGTCATATACTTTGATTCATCATCCTTTTACATAATTAAATGTATGAGAGTATAGGATCCAAGAGAGGGGAAGAGGTTGCATGGTCTTTTACCTCTCCAAGATTCCATTTCTCTTTCAACCATATATTTGCATCCATTAATGTAGTTTCACTTTGCATGCCATTTATGTAGAATGAGAAGAGAAACCAAAATATAAGGACTTTTGACAAATACAAATAACACGATTCCAACTTTTAACGGATGAGGGACTCCTGAGAAGCCAATGTGAGATTTTATTATTATTTTGAATATAAAGCCAACATCAGCAATTAAAGGCACAAGCCAATAGAACCATGTGAATCTAGAACTTTTCAAGAAACTTGAATAGGTAACCACAAGTTCAAGCTGCAAATGCAAGCATGTTCCATTAGGAAAACCAATTAGACATAGATAGATTACTAGGAAAGAGGTTGAGCCTCTACTAGTTCATTGTGCATACCAATAGCTGAATGTGATCAAGTGCTTGGATTGATAAAAATATAAAGATTGTCTAAGAAGTGTGTGACTTGAAAATTGAACTAAACATAATTTGAGGATATATTTATATCAGTTGAGCTTTTGAAGTTATTCGCCCAAAACTTATAGTTGACCGATTGCTTGTTGGATTAATAACTTGTGACAAAACAATTGTAGTAGAAAATATGTTGCTCGTAGTTACAAAACCAATGGTGTTAGAACCTTGTGTATAAGAGGATATGGAGTTCACATGTGTTAATTTTGGAAAATGGCTGCTAATTGAACTTGTCATTTACGACACCTATATTGCAATGAAATGACCTTCAGTTGCATTTAGCAAAACTAGTCTAATTTAGAGATTTTCGAACAAGAATATGTGTAACATAATATTTACATGCAATACACCAAGTCTAAGTTCGCATATTCCTAATCCCATTACAAAAACATTTCAGCAACATTTTTAGATAGTTCTCATGCAATAAACAACACAAATAGGCAAATTTCTCCAAGAATCAAGTAGATAGCTAAGTTACACAAATGATCAAACGTCGTTTTAAGTGCATATGATGTAGGCATACCTTAAATGGCATTTGATCAAATAGCTTCCCGTGTTGAGACCACGAAGATGTCCTTCACTGCTCTGTCACTTTCTCTGTAGTGTACCTGATGGGACAAATAGGGTTTGTCAACCTTGTACGTGGAGAGGGTTTGTGAACGGGCGTGACTAGAGAGGGTGGCTACTGTTGTCCACAAGCTCGATTGGTGGAGAGGGATTTTGAAATGGTGTCATGGCTGACCGGAGAAGAGATAATGGTAAAATACGTAGGAGAGCTACAGGTAACAAGAGGAGAATGTAAGTGAGTTATGTTCTTAGGAAAGGCTATAAGTGAGTCATGGGATTATTTATAAAGTTTTCCGACAGATTTTTGATGGAAAAATATTCTAGTGGACTTTTTCAATAGATGTGTGATAGATAATAAAATCCGTAAGCTATTTTTGTTGTTGAAAATCTCTTCAAAATTTCCAAAAAATTTCCGAGAGGCAATTCTCTTGGAAGTTTCTTCTGATAGGAGTGGCTTTGTCAGAAATCCCTCGGAATGTTTATTGAGAGATTTTCCGAGGGTTTTTTTTTCTCGGAAAGACTTTACCGACTAAATTTATACTATCGGAAATGTCTTAGAAAATTTCCGATAGATTTATTGATTGTCGTTTGTCAAAAATTGCATGATATCTTCCATTTCTTGAAAATCTCTTGGAAATATTTTTCCGATGCTATTCTCTGACAGAATTTTCTTCGGAAATTTCCAATGATCACTTTCCATGGAAATCGGCCTCGGAAATAGACAGATTTCTAGTAATGGTACTTTACAATATAATTTTATGGAATTATAAACTGAACTTTTAATTCTTCTGCATGACAGGCCATCATGTATATATTATTTGCTTCCATACGAGATCGTTGGTGAATGTCCCTTGGCTCAAGTCGCAGCTTTCTCAGATGCCTCTGGGGTACGTAGTCCATTTTAAAGCATAGATTGGGTCCGCCATTGGTAAGAGCATCTTTTTCTCCAACAACTGTGGGCATCACGTATAATTGTTGCTGGTGTTATGATTGCTTGTGTATCACTTCCATTCTGCAGAAAGTAGTGATTTTTATCTTGTCAATTATCATGCTCATGCTCCGGCCACGGGTCTGTTTGCCATCTGTGGTGGAAGAACTTCGGCAGGCAAAAGCAGCTCACCTATATATGATATCGAAGACATTTATCTTCGACAATCTGCTACTGGAGTGGGAGCCCTCTCAAGTGCATATGGTGGATTGGAGAGGCTTGGCACTTTCTTCCCATTTGACCCTCGCTTGCTGAAGAGCATCGTGTTTCAATCTTTGATTCCCTGTTCAGTACTACGTAACTAGATTGTTTTTGCAGGTAAATGGTTCCTTTCCACTGAATATGCAAGGTGGGTGCTGGAAGGCTTCAGTAGGCTGTAGCAAAACCCCAGTTTCACAATATATTCGAGAGCAACTATATGCTAGCAAGGTGAAAAGGCAGGAATTAATGAAGCCGACATCCGGGAGTGTTTTTGACTTGTCGATCGGCTGGAATTGTTATAAATGGAGTACCAAATTGGGATTGATAATCGGCTACCTCCAATGAACTAGCTAGACTCTTTTCTGTCTGTCTTAAGTCGATTTATGGCGAGCTATCCCATAATGGAAAACTCTAAATACATGCAGACGTACGTAAGGTACATAGTGAACATTCATACATCCCGTCGCTAGGTTCACTATGGATCAACACAATGGAACACAAAGTTATACATTATCATAGGTCGTATGATTGCTCAAGGCCTGTAAGGACTCACCAAAATTCGACATTCACAGCTGTTGATGTTCCAATTACTACGGGTAAGTCCAAGTTACCGCTAGCCAGCTTCATTTCCAAATAATCTATCTGCATCCAAACATTCACCTTAATCCACACACTGATGTATCCCAGCTCCACATCCTCTTAGGTTTTTTCACTCAGACAACATAGAGAGATACTACCTTCGAAAAGATTACAGCAATATATATGAGACACAACATCATGCTCTTGAGATTACCCAGAAAAAAAAAACTAAGGATAAAAAAAAGAGTCCTGTAGCTTTTCGTGATAGAAATTTAGCAGCCGTAATTAGTACACAGGCAAGGAGAAAAACCAAGAATGAAGCATATCAAGGGTTTGTTCCACTTGCTAGCATCGTTACTTAATTAATATGGCATCAAATCGGGATCAATTGGTGTGCCATCGAGCTAGATCCCATGTGTTCTAGGCAGATTCATTGCGACCTACTCCATAATGGAAAAATCTAAAATACATGCATGCGTACGTAAAACAAATTACAAACATGCATATATTCCATGTGTTCCATCTTATATATAGTGCATGGTGCTGAAGAGCATCAAAAGGACGTACTACATTTGCTCGATCCACACAAGCACACACACACACACACATATATACGACCATTGCTCGATCGAGGTATACATACACACGTATACTAAAACACATATAAGTACATGTATGTAAATCTTATGTATAATGTATGGTGCTGATAGAGCATCAAAAGGACGTACTACATTTGCTCGATCCACACAAGCACACACACACACACACACACATATATACAACCATTACTCGATCGAGGTATACATACACACGTATACTAAAACACATGTAAGTACATGTATGTAAGCTTAATTTCGTTTCATCCGCACAATAAAACCATGGTATATTCCTCCGACATAAGCAAAATCATATAGTATTTATCGCAATAAAGAAAGAGAGGAAAAATCATAGTAGAAAAACACAGAGCTTGAAAATCCAAGGAAGGTAAAAAAGGCAGTTCTTTCTTCCATGTCTAATTGCTCTGGTGAATAACTAAATAAAATAGCGGGGGGAGACACAAGTGAAAGAAACTAATTATGAACATCTCATCTCATGGCTTCATGGGCTCGTTCACTAATTGCTTGTGTGCATTCCCATGATGATGGTGCTTTTCCAAGGTCAAGAGCAACTTGTACTAACCCTAAATGAAAATTGATGTAGCAGTGGCTATGTTGGGGATCCGTAATGCGTGATGTATGTGCTATATATGTTGGGGGACAATGCTGTGGTTAGTTGAGATATATGAAAAATCCAATTCTAAACCATCTTCACGTCATATTGAGAATGCAAATGCACTGACCACATCTTATGCATAATCGTTATATAGATCATGGAACCTAGACAATATTAATCATTCACTTGGGTCAACATAACACGTGAAAGTTTCAAGACAAAAACATGATGTAATAATATACCTTAGTCAGAGTAGAAAAATCAAAGCAGAAAAAAAAAATCCCCGCATATAAATTATCTGTAGGAAACGATGTTATAATTAGTTGGGATATATGAAGTATCCAACTATGAAATTTGTGATAATATATAATACATATCTTCTATATCTATATTCGCATACATGAATATAGAAGAATTTCTTCAAAATTCAATCACATGCATTCTATTGTAATAACTAGGCTCGTCAAGTGAAATAATAATAATAATAATAAACCCACGAAACCGAGTTGCATTTCTAGGTTTTTGTCATGAAATTAATATAGCAAAATCAAACTGATCATTCCTACTCAATTGCAAATATAATCTAATAATTTTTCTTGTTAAAAAAGGCTCACAGACATGGAAGAGAACAGATGGAAGGGATGAATAGAAGAATAGATGCGTGCAATCTTATTTTTTATCATCGACAAAAAAATCTCTTAGCTCTATATCGAAAACATGCTAATTATCTCACACCAGCAGCCCCAACTTGATGTTACTTAGGCAATAATCATTTACTATATAGATCAACATGGAAATGAAATTTAAGTTAAAAATATAGATGAACATTGCACAGTGTAGAACGAATTTGTGATAGTGGAAAGCCTCGACAAGATCATGCATATACCAGTTAATCCTAACAAGAAGGAACCACTAGCTAGGCTTCATCAATCCAAGGCATGCATGAGTGGAGCTGCTCAAGCCTCAATCTAAACCGCTGCATGATCGTTATTGAGTGGCACGCATGAATTGAAAGGAAAGCATGGCATTTAAAAGATCGAGGTACAGGCCAAAAGAAAATCAGGATTTCTGAAGCAAAATTCGCGCAATTGAGCAGACCGAAGCAATCAATTAACACCACAAAGTAATTGGATAATGTGCCTTACGACATCAACATACCAACATACCGGAGTGTGTTCGATATCGATTATTCAAGCAGCAACAACAACAATGATTATTAAAATTATAAAAAAAAAACCAGGTTTAATTTCCCCCCAGCATCGCGAGAATAGGACAGTGTTCAACATTTATTTTAAACATATATAATAAACAGACGATAATGACAAACCCTTGATCACTTGGAAGCCCAAGATCTTCTCGCGCTAATCACCCCCATGCGGAGCGGTACCGATCATTGCTTGTCTCCCCCGCCCTCAACAACAACATCGATATCTTGATTCGCAGCCTCAGTCTCTGGAGAAGATGGATCAGATGGTATTGGCACCGCGTTGAGATCGATGTCGAGCCCTCTAGGGCGGGTAGCACTGGCAGCCTGCTGATTACTCGAGGCTCCCCCAGCCGCTTCTTGGCCACCCTCCTCGGAAGCCCCAGGTAGCGTAATTTGCCCGGTGGAGGGCAAATCCGAGATGAGTTTCTCCCCTTGCTGCTTCGCATCTCGCACGGGAGAGGGTGGCGGCGGGGAGACCGGAGGGTGGTCGGCCTGCTGCGGCCCGTGCCTGCCATGCTGATTCTTCATGTGCAAGGACAGCGCCTCACGAGTGCTAAACTTTTTTCCACATTCTCTGCACGGCCTGGGGAGCCCCAGCTCATTGCACTCCACCACCTTCCTAGGGCGCTGACGCTGCTGCTGCGTCGGGCCTTCCGACTCGCCAACCATCTCCTTCCTCTTTGGCGGCCGGCCTCTCCTCTTCCCATGCTTGCTCTTCATCGCTTCCTCTCCTCCGGCAGTACTCCCCTGAGCCTCTTTCCCTCTCTCGTCCGATCCAGCACCCTGAACGGCTGGAGGGGAAAGGCGAACTGTCCCAACCGCACTGGGGGCTCGCTCCTTCAAGGAGGCCGGGTGAAGCTGTGATCGTTCACCACCATCAGAACCGATGCTACCGCTGCTCTGCAGGCTAGGAGCCCGATCCTCTTCGGAACCCATGGCCAACGATGGGCTGCGGGGGAAAATGAGACCCCAGGGGTTAGTGTTTCAATACTGTCGCAATAAATGTCAGAGGGGAGAGAGCCTCTCTGACGACAACTGCGATGGAGAGGAGGGGGGACAGGAGCGAAGGCACTTGGTGCAAATCAATATATAGTCGAGACTTCCATATTTGTGAATCTAGCAAGGATGGAAGGCTCTTAAACTCGGTTTTTCTGTGTTGGGGTGACGATTTCCCCCCCTTTTTTTTTCTGGTCCGTATATTTGCATGTGTGTGTATACATATATATGTCTGCAAATTACGGGTCGTGAAAGGGTGCGACGGTTGGCAATGCGTCTCATTGCTAACGTCCTAGGCGATGTGTTTGTTGCACACAGGGCATAAGAGATCAGAAAAGAGAGGATGAGTGCAAGTCGTACAATTAAGCAAAAAAAAGGACGATCACAGATAAATTGGGCTAGCTACAGTGTCGCATTCTCGGTCTAATGATAAAGACGTAAATCATCGATTGATTTCTAGAGATGCCGAATCGAAATTTCTATTACATGACGTGCACGGTCTCTCGCGGTTTTTACGTGAACAAGAAAGGCGGCGCCATGGAGGCTTTCGAGGAGTCTGGAGGGTTGATGGAGGCGAGCGTCGATGGGATCGATCATCTCGTGCAGGTTATGGCAACGGATCATCGATAAGATTCTATGTCGGAAAAAAAGAAGAAGAGGCCAGCTGGTACGACATTACGAAACGTGTTATAAGATGAGTCGATCCGGGCATCCTCCAACTGTCCATTCATAGTGTCGGTGGAGCTTCGGGGTCTAAGTTCGTAACAGGAGAACACCCTGAATAACTTGCCTTCTTACCCTCGACCTTGATTGAAGGCGTTTATCATACACTTCAAGATTAGTATATGGTCGGACTGAAATTTTTAGGAAAATTTTTATTAACTTTTCCGACTTGATATTCGATCATTGAATTATTTATTTAGAAATTTAGTGAGAGAGCCGCTAATCCTATCTATAAATTAGTGATTTTGTCTCTCTCTCTCCGTATAAGGAAAAACCAGCTTAATTACAAGAGTTGGTGGAATGCTTAGGTAAGGAGTGCTCTTAATTCTGATTTTATTTCGTTGCCTTTTATTCATTTTTTGCAATATGGCGCAGTAGGCAGTCATTTTTTTTAAAATCTTTTCAATTAATTATCTCAATTATAAAAAATTCCTTTCTGGAAATGAAATTATGGAAAATTCTTGATGTGCATACATACTTATCCCCCCCAAAAAAAAATCGCTTACTCAACATTCATCCCATGAGTAATGAATGCATGCAAATCCAGGATTTTTCAGCACTAATTACTTTCGCAAATTAACGCACGTGCACGAAACACCGCCGCGGCACCACGTGGGTTATGAGAGACATGGGATCTCGATGGGTCGGAACCCTCAGCGTCACCCCGTGTGGATGGATGCATGGTTCCCTGACACGACAGTCTTGCATGTGACGAGACTGTAATTATATGCATGTACTCTAATATTCATTCGGACAGTATTTATGGCCTTTTCGGCCCAACCCGACTCATCTTGCCCAAATAGGGGTCACCCGACTTTGACTCGCCCGAATGGGTGACGCCATAAAACATCCATTTATTTCTTCTTCGGCACTTTTCTCCCCCCATCATCTTTCCCTCTTATTCTTTATATATTGTCAATATACTTATTTAAGAATCAAAAGTTCGTTCTGGATCACAATACTTGAATTTGATCTTTTTATAGGTCTTGGAGACTCTTACAATCATAAAGTAACCTGAGCTTGATCAAGATCGGAGCACCTAACTAGACCTGGAGGTAGAGATGTTAAACGTGTCGGCGGTGACCCAAACCGACCCAATAAACTCATAACCGGCCCAAACCACCCCAAACTGACTCGTAATCACTCTCATTGGGTTGACCGATGGTTATAGACCAAGTTCAAAAAATAGGCCTATTAAATCAGAATCGACACGACACATTTTCCTATTGAATCGACCCTAAACCGTAGCAAAATCTACTTGAACCGCTAAAATCTTATAAATCATAAATTGAAAAAAAAAAACAAACAGTTCACAGGTTAAACTAATCAGAAGTATGAACACTCCACTTATAAAACGATTACGAACCGGTTCATATATGCGTAAACTGTGACCAACAACCAGGCCGACCGGTTTAATGGCTGAACAGTAGCTGGACCAAACGATTCTTGGCCAATTCACGACATGGACCATCCATTTTAACAACTCTATCCGGAGGCACATATCCGAACCGTGATGAACCATCGTCATCAAGAAATAACCAAATATTAATCTCCCTATTTTAGGTCTTTTATATCGGATTTCGGATCATATAAATTAATTTACGTTGTTTTTTTCTCGACCGGGCATTGTTTATCGTAAAAATTCGATGTATTCTTAATACTAATAAAACCGAACCGGTCCGGTGATCCAAGACACCCGCGCATTATTCGAGAAGACGACGCCGTGTCTTAGACTTCTTCGTTCCGCCGCCGCCCTTGGCTCCGATACACTCAGCTACGCCGGCTCAACCGCCACCGCCATGACTGAGGCCCATCCTCGGATCGACCCCACCACCTTCGACCTCATCATTGTAGGCACCGGCCTCCCGGAATCACTGATCGCCGCTGCCGCATCCTCAGCCGGCAAATCCGTCCTCCACCTCGATCCCAACCCCTTCTACGGCGGCCATTTCGCCTCTCTCAGCCCCGAAGAGCTCTCTTCCTTCCTCAACTCCAACTCTTCCCCTCCTTCCCCTTCTTGCCCTGGGGATGATACGGCGACTGCTAGCCTCGCCACGCTGCCTCTCTATTCCCATGTCGAGATCTCCTCTTCCGCCCCCGAAATCATCCAAGAACATTCTAGGAAGTTCAGCCTCGATTTGGCGGGACCGAAATTACTCCTCTGCGCCGATAAGGCTGTTGATGCCATCCTTAAATTTGGCACGAATAATTACCTAGAGTTCAAGGCGATCGACGCGAGTTTCATCTGCCTCGAGAAAGGAAAGCTTATGAGGGTGCCTGACTCACGGTCAGCCATTTTCAAGGACAAAAATCTTAGCTTGATGGAGAAGAACCAGCTTATGAAGTTTTTTAAGCTAGTTCAGCAACACCTGGATCCTAGTGACGACGTAAGCGCGAGGGTCTCACAGGAGGACTTGGATAGCACATTTGCTGAATTCTTGGGAAAAATTGGGTTGCCGCCGAAGATAAAATCGTGCGAACCACATTGCCTTTCCTTCTCAATTTTGTTTGTGATGGCTTTTCTGATTTCTTTATAGTACTTGTTTCAGTAGTGTACATTTTGCCTGGGTTGTTCATTCAACTAGAAAGGGATAGGGATTGACAGAAGGCCGGTTGGAACAATTAAAGCAAGCCTTGAGATTCTTAGTCCGATTGCATTTTGAAGGTTGCTTTCTTATCTTCCCAACTGTTGAAGAGTTAGCTAGAATAGTAGAAAGTCTGATGTCCTTACAAAGAATTGCCCTTTCCAGTAAGGGGGATCCTTTTGACTGAAGCAGTTTCCCATGATCATTGTCTTGTGAATAACTGCAAATGATGTTACTTTTCCTATGCAAAGAATAGTGTTGAATGGCAACTGATATGAGACCTTCACCTGGACCTGAAATGAGTCTCTATCTCTAGTTACTGCAGTCTGCTGCTTCCATTCTTCAGGCAATCATCAACATTAACCATTGATAATTTCATTTAATGCTCAATGTTGACTTGTATTAATTTCTAGGTCAGACCAAATATTTGTTATATGTCCATAGAAAAGGAGATAGACCTTGGGAGGTCCTGAATTTACTTGCATAGTAACCAACAGAACCTTCATTCTTTGGGGCTGTATTGAATACTGGAGTGTCAAAACATAGACTGGCAAACTACATTGAGCCTGATTATCTTGGCTATTTGAAGCAGAGAGGCTTGCTTGAACTGGGGGGAAGCAGGGCCCTAACAAGCGAAAATCACAAACTTGGCACCTAGAGAGCACGTTTCTTCTTTAACTTATATTTCAATAGTTTTCACAATATAATACAAAATCACTGGCTGTTAGTGATGAATTTTTCCTATTCTTTGCTGCCTTAAACTAGTTAATATCATCAGAATTAAATAAATTGAGATTTGATCTGGTGTATATGTCCTCCTGTTTTGATTTCTGAACGTGGCTTGTTTTGATGCAATGTTCGATTGCTGCGAGTATTTGTTTGCTCTCGTCTCTTTAGTTTGTTTCTGTAATTTTCATCTATTCTTGTGCAGGATAATCATGTATGCAATTGCAATGGCAGATCATGATCAGGAAAATATGGAGATCTCCAAGGACATTCTCAGGACAAAAGATGGAATTGATCGTTTAGCACTTTTCCACTCATCGATGGGGAGGTTGATTCCTCTGTTTTTTGATGCAGTACCAGCTAATCTACATTTTTATCAAGATTTACAAATTCCAGCTATCACATTTTTCTGATTTCCTTATGCTTATATGTTTTAAATATGGAATGAAGTGAATGCTGGAAAACACTCCTTTTAATTCATCCAGGTGCATCAAATGTGTAAAATTGTGAAGTGATGTATATCTTAAGATGTTAGACAACGTAGACGTTAGATCTTGGCCCTCTTAGCATCTAAGTTTTCTAATGAATTGCCTCCTTTGTTTAGCAATTTGAGAACCTTCCACAATTTACTGTTTCCTGTCTCACTTTTTCTTTCTAAAAGATCAAGACTTTTTAGCTCTATTTGTTTGAATTCCCTTCTCGCTTGATCAAATTTCTTCCTTTTCTCCCCATAAGTTGTTTGCCTTAATATTTCCTTCTCTTTCTTCTTGGCAAACGCTGATGAGGTGTTCTGATACATGATTGCTTTGATATAACCCATTAATTTGTGCTATTTTATGAAACTGATCTATAGAAAGATAAGAAGCAGATGGATAGAGCATTATGCATTGAAGAAGGTTACAGACATTATTCATTTATTCTATCATAGCTCCCATATACAAATCTAGCATCAATAGTAGTTTTTTATGTTATCTTTGCTAGCTAGGTTGTCATAGTTTATAGTTTCACTGCATCTTGTAATCAGTGAAATTTCATAGTTATGCCTATGCTCTTCTTCTGTCTAGATTTCCAAATGCTTCTGGGGCTTTAATATATCCAAGTTATGGTCAAGGAGAGCTATCACAAGCCTTTTGTCGTCGTGCTGCTGTCAAACATTGCCTTTATGTAAGTTGTAGTGGGCAACTTCTCCTTTGCAGAGGCTCTTTCTGTAGTTTACTTGATATATGTTTTTGGTTTTTATCTCTTTCTGTGGTTTTACTTAATGGTGTTTCTGTTGCATCTGCTAGTTGTTGGAGTATTCCACTGGCAAGCTGCCCCTGATACGTTCTTCAGCAATTGCTGACTTGAGTAACATAAGGGCCTAATTGCCCTAGATTAAGCATGTTGGAAAACGATGTAATTGGAAACAAGCAACTGTAACACTGATATAAGAAGGTGTTGTTAAATTTATTTATGCGGGTTGTAGAAGCTTGAAGGTTTAAGTAGATACCTGGTTGGGTGATTGAGCTGCGTGGCCTTCATTTAGTAAATTTGTGCAGGAGTATGCTGGTTTATTACTTTAGATTTTCTTCACATTTTTTATATGTCTTAGGGTATTCTTGATTATTATATAACAGAGATTATAGCTTGAAGAGGCATTTTGTTTTTGTAGTCAAACTACAACTGTTTTCTGCTTCTTAAACCTTGGAATTGCAGGTTTTAAGGATGCCTGTGGTTGCCTTGCACATTGATAAGGTAATAATGCCACCATCTTTTATATACATAGTTATTCACATGCAATAATTTCTTACATGTACATGTTGAACTGTGCAGGACAACGGTCAGTATAGAGGCATAAGATTAGCTTCTGGGCAGGATCTAGTCAGCCCCAGATTGGTTTTGGACCCATCTTTTGTGGTTCCTCCACAAGTTGGATCTTCAGTGGAAGTGCCAGTCAAGATTTTAAGTCGGAAAGATGTTGAGGCAAAGGTGGCAAGGGGGATTTGTGTTACAGGGTCTTCATTGATGCCTGATGTATCAAACCTTCTGGTGGTATATCCACCAAGATGTAAGCTTTTCAGGGTACTGCTCTTTTGTGTTCCATCCGTACAAATAAAACATGAGTTTGATTTCTGTCAAGGTATATGTTGAATGCAGCATTGTGTCCGGAGCAAGATACAGCAGTTCGGGTCCTCCAACTTGGCAGCACTTCATCTGTTTGTCCACCTGGGACGTAAGGTTCTTTTTTATTCTCTCAAGTCTTTTTATTCTCTCAAGTCGACTGATGTCTAATTTATGAAATTTTAATTCTCAAAAAAGAAATAATTCATTAAATTTTCTGTCATAAACATGTATCCTTCTATTGCAATAGATACTCTGAGCCACATGTCTCATACAGCTGGATTGTTCACCTGCTTTGTTTTAATTGCTCACAGTTCATCCTCTTGTGCAGGTTTCTTTTATACCTTTCAGCGATCTGTAATGATGCAAGTCTAGGGAAACTGCTGCTTGATACAGCCATAAGTGCTATTGAAGTTTCTCAAATCTCTGAAAGGAATACAAGAATCGAAAATGAGAACGCAGAAGTAGAAAAACCTTTCATACTTTGGAAAGCCACCTACATTCAAAAACTGTGTTCGGTATTTTCCTCTCCTTCACTCTTCATTTTCAGTTAAGTCTTTTCTGCAATCAATAAAAGCTCCCAGAGACAGAAAAATGAGCTTTAGTTCCCCATATGGTTTTGGGAGAACTCTGTCCAAGCTGCAAATAAAGGATTACTGATACACCCCTTGGTTACACTTATCAAATTAACTTAAAAGAGGACTATTTATCATGCAGATGCTCTATTCTTCTGCTTCCCTTATCAATCTTGCTGTTTGTTGATTCCAGGGGATGTATGGATCTATCAGTTCGACTCCTTCCTCTGATGGGAACTTCAACTACGATGATCTTATGGATGCAACTGAAAAGGTATGCCATTTGATAATTCTTTTGAGTAATGCTAGTATTTGTTTGTCTTTCCCCCCTACGTTATCCATTTGCATGTAGCTACTAAAAATTGAGAATGGCTAGAATTTAATTGTGAAACATAATATTTGTTTGCTTGTCTATACACAGCTATTTCTTTCCATCTATCCGGATGAAGCATTCTTTCCAGAGACAACTTCACCTGAAAATGCTGAAGCTGTTGGTCCATCAGATGAGGAGGCTTAGTATGTGGTTTCTGATGCTTAGTCGGGACTTCACCATCGGATTAGGGGCCATCAAGGCCTTATCCATCTGTTTTTGCAGGCCCAGGATTCCGTGTATGAGACTTAAGTTTGTAAATTTACAGCAGACATCTGCCTTTTCGGATGTACATGTTCCCTATCAACAACATATTCAGCCACAACTGTAGTTTGGGGATACGTTGGTCATTGGTATTCCAGTTTATGGTGCTTTGACCGAAATTTTCTGGTTCTTGTCCTAAGATTGCATCCCGATAGCAAATACAATCACTTGCTGGAGCATTTTCATCAGTTTCAGCACATTCCTAAATCCTCTGCAGAGCAAAACGCTCACAGAATATGACTACCAGCAGTTTTTTTATAGCTTGAGCAATGTCACGTCAAAGCCTTAATCCGATGACCTTTGAGTTCCTAAGTGGATGTAAGCGCGTAATACCAGAGAGCTTTCCCACAAGACATAAACTGGCACTTGCTAAAAGACCCTTGTTCCTTTTTCTACATAACATAAAGGGTAAAAGGGTTTACCAGAACGTCAGATGAAAATGATGATTATACGAAAGAAAACAAGTTTCTGTTTCAGTGCTCAAATGAAGGCTACTTGAATTGCATGAAACCGCAGGACACGATCTATGATCTGTTGCTCTCAACCCAGGCCTCCCCTACTCACTTCACCATCTGGAACCGCTGAAAGTTGATCTACAGAGTCCTCCACATCAATTCCTGGGCCAAATTATCAACCATCAGCTGGTCTTCCCAAAAGGAGACAAAAACACAGTACATGGGAAAATGTTTCACCTTCGGATTCATGGCTTCTGAAGCCAAGAGCTACTTGCTGGAAGAAGTCTCTTGAGGCATCTGCCAGCCAGAAGTAGAGTTAATTGAAATCATCAGAAACATTCCAACGCTCAAGTCACAGTACATTTTCATCAAACGGATCATTTTTGTTGATGTGCTAGACATACAATGATTCATAGTCAGTGAAGGGTCTTCCTCTTCCACATATCCTATTACTTTTGCGGGTATTCCAGCAGCCATGCTTTCAGCACAAACAGAAGGGCATCAGTCCGAGTTTTCATAATTAACTTCTAAAAGAATCAGAACAAACACTGTCATAGAATTATTGTCTATTAAACTTTGTTGATTAATTTCTTTACCTGTGTGGAGGAATATCTTTGAGCACAACAGAGCCAGCAGCAATCATAGCACCTTCACCTATTCTAATATTTCCGAGAATGGTCACACTTGCTCCTATGAGTGCCCCTTCACCAACTTTTGGATGGCGATCACCGACCTCATTTCCAGTTCCACCCAAAGTTACTCCCTGTCAATCAACAAAATTGGGTTGAAGCCCCAAATTCAGAGAAAAAAATAATTGCAGCCCTTGACTTGAGTTTGCAGACAATTTGAAGAACTTCAACCAACACTATTTGAGCAAAGAAAATGATTACCTGCATCAATGAAACTCTATTTCCTATTACTGCAGTCTCACCAATGACCACACCAGTCCCATGATCTAACAGTATGCCTTCTCCTATCTTAGCAGCTGCCAAATTTCACATAGACAGAACATGTAGAAATCACAACTTCCACAACCACGACATACTTAAAGAAATAAGTTTCCCGTAAATGTGCTGATAATGTACTTTATTAGAAAGAAGAAAAAGAACTGAACGTACCAGGATGTATGTCAACTCCAAAGACCTGGGAGTAATGAAATAAAAAGTTGATAAACCAAAAAGAAGGTGGACAGATGGCAACAGAGAGAAATGGTAATTAAACCAGTTTCACCTCACTGATACGACTTTGTAATGCCAATGCGAGAACTTCACGTCCTTGTTTCCACAATGCATGTGCTACTCTATAGGATTGGAGGGAATGGTAACCCTGCATCAAATTTCAGAAAACTGAATGGAGCAGTTGACCAACTGATAAATAGGAAAATTAAGCTGGTGGTTGATTGAACAAATCAAATTCCTGAATACAGTAATCCAAGAGCTTAAGTGGGTTCTCCATCAATACTGTGGTATTAGAGAGCATTTGGTATCAATAGGGCGAATGTTGGACCAGAAATGGGATGTGTGGATAGATTAACATGGTTGCTTCTGGCACATGACTTAGATTCTTCAAATTCAAGGTTGTGAGGTTGTTATCAGGCCCCATGACAGAAATACAAAGATACCACCCCAGAAAGTAACATATTACTATACCAGGATCAAGAAGGTGAGTTTCAAAAATACTTTTTAATGGATTTCTTACCTCTACCAATGACATCCTACAATTACCATAATGAATGATTTTTTCCAATAAACAGAAAGATTACCTTGAGGTACAGCAAAACCGAGCTATATGACAAACAAGCGGGATCCCGTTCTTTGAATGCCTGCCAAAAGACCCCCTTGTTCAATTTCAGATTCCACTTAAGCATCAATTACAGAGAGTGATTTAATCTGTCAAGCAACCTGCATATCAAGCCGAATCGACCTTTTAATGCCTTCATCGGCCATTATAACGCTGTTGAATATATCCACAAGCTGTGTTGCCAGCAAAGTAGGGTTATGGAGCCGGTTTGCTAGAACAAACCCCAGTGCCTGCTCCAAGCACTCATGCGATAGGATACTAGCATACAAGAAGCTGCTCAATATTGGCTCATTTTCTGCCTGCACATATTTTGTAACTGATACATTAACATAAAAGTTCTGTCATCCAAAAAATACGGCATATGCGGATGATTTGAATGTAAAAATCAAGGATATGTGATGAGTATTCATATTTATCAAACAGCCAAAATTTTCAGATTCATATTGGACCAAATTCGGAATAATTACTTTCAAGAAGCACCTACCAACCAGCAGAATGGACTAGACCCACGAATTTATTTCAGGTTGGGTGAGGTCACATGCAACAAAATTAAAAAAAAATAGAGGAAAGAATAAGAACAGCAACTTCCTGTTACAACAAAAACAGAACAGCCGGCGACAAGTGAAGTGACGAAGTTTTACAAGACATCTTATGAATGACGCCCAGAGAACTGGGACGCTGCAAGAATTGAACAAACTGTTCAAGAAAAAAAGTAAGACTTCAATATCCCAACTTTAACATGAAAATTGGGCCTTTGAACATTAAACAATACCTCCAACTTAGCTTCCTTTCTCACCGTCTCCCAAATTGGGTCACCGGAATCGGAGACTGATACAGCAGGCTCTAGCTCGGGTCGCAAAATTCCCATTGCATAAACTGGGAACACCTTCTCCGCCAAGAAGAGGCCATTGGCGGCGGGGCGGCGCTCAGCCTCTTTCGCCGACAACCGCCGCGACATCATCCCTTCCGTGAGGAGGGAGTCGCTGCAGCAGCTCCCGTCGCTCAAACAGGTCATCCCCGACATTCCGGGTACCGCCTCTGCATATATCCAGATGGGTCACGAGAAAAGCAGTGGCTTTGGCAGGGGAGAGTAGAAGAGACAAGGGGTGGAGGGGTTTTTCTCCGTCCGTTTCTATTTCTCAATTCGGCTTTGATTTCCTTTTGTTTTCCATCTTTCTTGGTGGGTTTTCCATTTTTCTGATTCCTTCAAGAAATGCGGTGCCGCTGACCGATTGCTGTGCAGCGGAGAGAACAGGGGCCACCGAGAGTGCTGATAAGAGAGGGACAGGCACAGGATTATGAATGGCTCACATGTGTCTGCGTCCCCTTAGGAAAACAGGAGATGCCTTCAGGCTTCAACTCTGCTCAGAAGAGGCGTTTCTTTCGGGAAAACCGTTTTCCAGAGGTTCTCCAGTTTTTCTTCGGAACCATGAATCCAAAACTTTCACGTCTTGTTTAGATAGTTATCAGTCGACAAAAAATAATCTCATCTGACGAAATTTAGTGTGGTACTTGGAGACTGATTACAAGAGTTTTGATTTCCTCAAGCTGCTACTCGAGCTCACTCGAGGTCGTCCGCTGGGATGTCGTCAGAGTCGGCCGTAGCTCTCGTATTTGGAAATGGACCCTCGTAATGCTCTGATACCCGCTGAGAGATGGGTTCCACGCTACGGATTCATCACCAACAGCTTCCATGGCTGGCTTGAGTGTGGGATCCGGTCAGGTCCAAGAGGAGAAATGGTTACCTGCTAAGAGCGAGTTATGGAAATAACCTCGACTAAGCCAACCAACGAAAGACGGGCAAATCCTCAGACAGCCACATATTTTGTATGTGCAGAAGCGGGTGATGCACGGTCCTCAGCTTCGTATCTGCTATGTGGGCCAGTGAAACTGAGCAAATTAAGCAGATAATCTCTGGCCACTGAACTGATGAAAACGTCTTGGCCTTCGAACGGATCATTGGACTAACTAATCTGATGCTTGAACAGAACCTTTAACCCTTACTCAACAAGTTATAACCAAACTGCAAGCTGCCCCCTTCATACAGCGAGGTAGGAAAAGGAACGCCACCTCATGATACCACCACGCATGATTTGGATAAAATCCATTTCAGTTCCTGTGTCTATCGTATGTAACATAAGCAATTTGGTCGTGAACAAACAAGACTGAACAAGAATGGTTCGTCTTGCGAGTGAGTGGTGAAAATGAAATAAGGAGGCTGCCTCCCGACTCTATTACTACTTATGATCAATAGAGAACAGTAGCGGTAGCAAGAGCTCGGTAGCATGGTGAATAGGCATGAAACTGTATTGTCTGATATACAGAGGAAGGGAGGGCACTATACCTTACCAAGGGTCCAAGACTAACATTTCTGAACTACAGAGACTATACATATGCAATTCAGATTATCAGGTTTGAAATCAATTATAGAGAATTCAACAGGTATATATGATCGCTCAGCCAGAACCTAATGGCAAATATTCCTGATCTGAGAAGAAGACACGAGTGTGGGATTGTTCATAAGCATCAATATATACCCAAGAAGAGGGAAAGATAGTATGGCCACGAGTACTTCATTAGTATCATCTTAGAACCAACAGATATTGCTCTTCAACCTTCTCACAACCCCAAAATTTGACAAGAATATTATCTGCAAAGCACCCAATGACTCAACTCTTAAAGAATTTAAGCATCATAACTACCACCTGAATATAATCAGTCCAGCTACTTCCCAGGATTATAAATACTGGTTTATATGTAAAAGAAGAAGAAAGATGAACCTCTTCTAGTCCTAGAAGCAGCAACGACAAGTCAATGTATCACGACATGTATAAGGTCGGGACCTTTCCTCAAGCTCCTGTGGTGTGGGGACCTGCTCCATGTAACCTCCTCCTCCACAGCAGAAGTAGTATAAATTTCTGCACATCCCTCTACTGAAAGGACACACTCTTTGGGGAACATGGCTGTTAATACATCATAAAAAGGTTGTGTAAACAATCAGAGCGTAGCCTGTCCCCCATCATGCATACAAGTAGCAGAGGGATATAAAAATCAAACCTTAGAGGAACTTTACTATCAAAAACTCTCTACATTTTTTGCAAATGTTTCAGGATGCTCAGATGGAGCCATGCAAAACACCAGAAATCGAAATCAGTGAAGATCCTTAACTCCAAGATCTAGGACTCATTAGTTGACTGAATTTGAACGTGAGAATTTGCAGTCTTTCTTTGGAGAGCAAGGAATTACCTTAAGTATGAGATACGCTGGCGCCGTACGAGCTCATAGGTGGTCTGGTTTGTCAGAATAAGGTAGCTGCAGTGAAAATGTAAAGGGATTAGAAAAGTACAGGAAAACTTGACATGATTTGAATCTATGTTTGGAGAATTGCTGTCTATGAGTGTTTCTCTAACATGTAATTATCAAGAATAGCTAGAATTCTATACTCATAAAAAGAACACAGATTTACATACATGATAGAACATGGGTTTTTTCCCATACTCATACTAGAAGCTTCAAATTAAATCTAGGCCATGCTTTCTCTTCATTAGAATCTAACTTGGCCTTCACAGCAATTCTCAAAATAAATTATAACCAAGTTAATGGTGCTGAAAGAAGTTAGTGAAGCAAATGACAGGGAAATACCTGTGGAATAGCAGGAGGAGAAGTAGAAAGATCAAGGACATCAACAGGAAAATCAGCATAGCAACCATGATTGCACTCTTCCACCTGATAGGAACAACAATTATTCAGGTTCCAACCTCAGGTTCTTCCATTCATGACGCTAAAAGAACTAGGAAAAGCCACTTGATGTTAAACTATGACCATATCCCTGACTGCTAATTCTCCTGTTCTTCAGGAGATAAAATGTATACCATCATCTGAATACAGGACAGTGCCCAATTGACTAGAAATAGTTCATTTCATACCTAGAACATTAGGTTTGTATTAATAAATCACAGCAAGTATACTACAGAATTTGAACAATATGGCTGGAATGTTGAAGTACTGATAAAATACAAATTGCAGTAGTTCTACTTACCAGGTCCGGGATATGTTGATCTGAAGGTAGTTAACGTACAAGAAAGCAGTCCAGAGACAGAGTGCAGCTTCCTCACAGATGTACCACCTGATAATCATGACTTTCAACAATGTAATGATGCTTATTATGAAATTACAGAAAACAAAATCAGAAAGGAAACTCAGATGGAAAAATCAGCTGTTAAAGAAATATCAGTATATTCAAGAGTATTCCACTAGAATTTAATTTGCTGAAGCTGATTCTTAAAATTACTTTACTGTTTCACTCTCAAGCACGTTACAATTAATAATTTTGGGAGGCCAAGAAAATGATTATTTATTTGCTTAGAATTTCAGACAGTCCAGTTATCAGTTGTGATTGCTTTGCAAAGTACAAATAAATGGGATGCAAGTGAAGGGATTCCTAATGGAGAAATGTGACAAGATATTGTGAGACGAGATATAATGCTATGACCTTTTTGTCTTCCTGAAATAACAATGGAGGACACCAAGACCTCAAGTGACCGGAGCATTGAAAAATGAAAACCTAGAAACAATCTGAATTACTGAAAACAAAGCAAAGATAAACCTAGGGTGTATGTTACTTCAAAATAAAAAATCAATTCAATGACTGCAACCTACCGAATGAGTACAAATTTGTGCATAGTTCAGTAAATTCACTTTCAAAAAAATTCCCAAATTTACAAACTTTATGAAAATTTAGGGGAAAAATCATTTGGGATGATGAGCAAAGAATTAAATTTGATTGGACCCACCAGAATCGGCAATGATTGTGATACCCAATGCAGGTCCCCAGCCAAGTACAATGGTGATCAAACTTAAGAATGCACCGGTCACAGTCATGACAATGTTTGGCTCTTGGAGGCTGCAAAGAAATGAAAAGATAGATCATCAAATTGAGACTATATTGGGATTCAGACAGATTTCCAGAAGCTAGGCAAGCCAGTTTATAATCCTCAACAATAAGAGTATAGACAAGCAAGTGTACGGCTTCAGTTGCAGATTCTTCAATGCCTTCATTTCAAAATTCTACTTTCAAGTTTTCTTTGCTTTTTCATTCCAAATTTAAAATTAGAACATCAAGCTATTGCTTTTTCAAGCCTCAGAAATTCATAACTAGTCTCATATATCTGGTAGATTCTTATCTAGAAAAAAATGTTGACAAGTTTTTAAATGATTCTCATCTATAAGTATGACAGTTTAATGTTAACCAACTTAAACAGATACTGAAGATGATGCATTGGAAGATCTTCTGATTAGAAGAAATTTTGATGAAAAAGGAAAAAGCAGAAAGATGCTTGGACAAACATATAAGGCACAGAAACACTCTAGATCATTGCAACAATTTGATACAAAAACATTCTACACAATTTCTTACCTGCTCAACATTACAGCGGGAGCAATTGTAATTTCTGCAACAAGAGGAGAACGAAAGATTAGAATATTTTTGGTTAGAATCTGTTCTCCCTGCAATTGCTATTCAGAGGGTAGTGGCATCTAGACTAGGATAGCAGACGATGAAAGTGAGACCTACCTTGTGGGTGTCCCAGGAAGATACAAATCCATCACTGTCTTTGACCATGAAGGTGAATCACTTCCAAGTAAATTTCTTCTTAATGGATCATCTATTGTTACAACAAAGCTTGCATTCTTGTTTGAGGCATACTGTCTTTGCTTAAACACCGAGCAGAAAGTAAATTGACATGAGATGACATGTATAGCTATTTGGTCAATTTATTTGATTTAAGATCTCATACTTACTTTGTTACGATTTGCTAACAAATTGACTGCTCTGATTGCATCAAAGACATATCTAAAGGCCAGCAAAGATGTAAATGAAATTTATAATTGGATAAAAGTGAACATACATGAATGTCATCAAAAAAGGATATGGGAGGCAGTAGGAGGGATTAGATGTTTACCCTGGAGAAGAACAAGCAGTAATGAAGTACTGGACTAATGTAGCAAAGAAGAGCAACAAATACAGGGCAGTATACCTGTGGATGACAGAAATAATCTAACTCTTTACATGGAGCAAGCTATTGAACTCAAAAGGAACAAAAAAATTAAAACAATAAAAACTTTGAATGCACTTCTGAGTCAGATTAAGAGAACCGACACTTAATCAAGTATACCATTAAACCAACAATCTGGTTTTAAGTCTGGGAAGCATTATAAATGTGGTGAATCACTTGTCACAGGAAAAAAAAAAACAATTGTTTGTTGGAGAACAGAAATAAAAATAAAAAACTATATATAGATGGTCAAAGTCCTTCATCCAATGGCTAAAAAGTTAGGTAAAATATCCTGAACATACTGCAGTAATTTTCCATTTTCCAGCAGTCTTTTGCGAAGTTTCTGATTTTGAAGAATTAATTGCTTCATCATCAAAATGAAAGAGAACACCATTACGTGAGGAACATTGCTGAAAGAAATAGATTCCATATGATAATCCAAAGTTTTTGAGAATAATACAATGATTGGGTTGTGAACGGTGAGACATTCCATTATGTTCACAAAGCATAACAGAAAACTTTAGTCACTTCTCTTCTTCTGTCTTCAATGAAGCTAAAGATTTACAAAATACAATTGAAAAATATGAAAGAACATCAGACAAGCATCAGAGTATGAAATCTCTGAAGAGGCCATGTAGACACAATGTTTCTATCAAAATATAAACTTCCTGTACATGAAGCTAGCATTGTACCGCACAACTCACGTGGGACAAATAAGTATACAGGAAGATTGTAGAAATTACTAATATGACTAGCTCGAATTTCCACCATATTCCATCAAATAATACAAGCATACGATCCCTGGTCACTTCAAACTCAACTACAGATGCAGGTTCTCAGAAGTTGGTTAAGCCAAAACGAGCAAAATAAGTTCACTCTTGTCTTGTAAATGCCAGAAGCCATAAATTCGACATGGTTTAACGATGACGGAGTCATCTTTGTATGGTAAGGGGTCAAAAATTAATATTTTTTTTCCCTTATTTTCTAAAAGCTGCAAATGATAGCATTGATGAGGGAGAGAAATAACAGTCACCAAGGTTCTCTTCGGGTCTTCTCTATCAAATCTGTATCAAACAGGAAGAGGACCCCAGCGTATACCAAATGCAGAATCACCAGCACCAGTCTCAAGCATAATGACGACCTCCGAGCTGAAAATTTTCATTCCACCCCAAATCAATTTCAAGCAAAAGAACACTCCGGTGGTGAACAAGGCAAATGTAAAATGGGAAAAGGAATCAGCTCAAAAGCTCATCCTCCGAAGATGAGATTTCTCAAGACGAAGTAAGAGGAGTACCGGGATCTGCGAGGCAGGGGAAGTAGTGGTAGCATCTGTCCGAAGCTCGGAGACAGGTCTGCCGGCATAAATCCGTGAATGCCATCAGCGGCCCCCCGAGCAATGCTCCTCCTTCAACGACACACCGGGCACCGCACGATTCGTCCGGTCTTCCGAGGAGATCCGGTCAGAGGGGAGTACCGTTTTTCCCGGCAAAATGAGCAACGGGGGTCACGTAGGAATGGAGGCCCAGACAGAGAGAGAGAACTCAGAGAAGAGAGGGGAGAGGGGGAGAGAGAGAGAGAGAGAGTTGAGAGTTGAATGACCAGTGTGAAGGTAGTGGCGGATTTTCGTCCGCTCTGTGAGTTCCGCATTGATGGGCTACAGCGACATGTACCTTGCGGCCTGCTCAGGACGAAGGAAAAATTGCAATGCAGCCCCCAAACATCTCCACATATCAAATTTGCACCCCCTGTCCTCGCATTATTATTTACACATACCCAGGAGAAGTCGAAATCAGAGCCTCCTTCATCACGTGCCAAGGGCATTCTAGCTGGGAGCAAAACGTGAGTAATATGTGATATTTTAACGCGCCCATATCCTTGAACTTGATCGATGATGTATCCCATCTAACCGGCAATTTGAGGTTGCTAAGACAGAGAGAATGCATAGTCTAATAGGCTTTGGAGGGTGGAGCTCCTGCTAGAAGTCCTCCTGCCACATCACAATTCAAGTGGTTGATAGTAAGTGGTCACGACCAAACTACATTAGCAGCTCGATTTTAGCCGGATGTGCCATCTAAGTAGGGTAGACTAACAGTGAAACGAATGGGGCCCATTTTAAACAAGATTATATCACGCATGAAAAACACAGGCACTGAGAGGGACAGGGAGTTTGTTCGTTGGGTGCCAACCACTGCTCCAGGTCAATGAATTCATCCATTGGTCAAACGGCAACTCTGACATGTGTGTTATCCACGCGGAGACTCCTTTAGGTGAGCATACCTAACTCATTACACAGCACGGATCAAAAAGTCAACCTAACCATATGTTTCTTCTCCGTTATCGGGACGGTCCCTAAATCCAGCAGTAATACCAGGAAGAGAGGATCAAAGGGACAGATCAGTAACCGAACCTAACAGTGCCCCTGACAAGATTGCAGTTTACGACATGTACTACAGCCGCCCCAATCGCTGAGAAGCTCTCAAAAATCAGCAGGCATCGCATCCCCTTCAGAAATAAGCCATAAATCGGGGTGTTACTCCCATCTCAATACTTCTCACTAACATTATAAACAGTTAGATATCTTGAAATTAATGCATTGGATATCATTAAGCATTTCATGGATATGGCTACTGCATTTACTGCAGCTCGGCGGCCACAGTTCACACTGAGAAATCTGGACTGTTCTTACCGGGCCACAGCAGCTTGGTCTCTAATCCGCTAAGTCAGGGCATTTGCAATAGTTGATGCCCGTGTTAGAACGAACAAGACTGATAGCTTCATCCGCTGTAGCTTCTTCAGGATGATGCGTATAACATCGAGCTTTTATATTAAAATAAGCGAGATACAGAACACGGATCAGGTTTATAAACATGGCAAAGCCATGGAAGTTTTACAGGGATACCTATTGGCAACTGCCGTAGCCTGAGCACTTCCCCTATTAGCTAATGATTGTCAAATCCCTTATGCAATATGGAGACATATTCAGCGACTAGAACATGGAAACCAGAACATTAGGATCCAGCAAGCATGGGATCGGTGTGAGCCAGCTCGGTGGTGGCCACAGGATCTGCATATAAGCAGGCAGAAAGGCCGCCCTCTTAACGCTGCGGTTTCCCAAGTTGAACACATGGACCTTGTACCTGAATCGGTCCTGCTCGGCAAAGTATATGCAGTTCCCAGGGCACCCATTGAAATCCCGGACAGACACCGAGAAGGAACACCTGGTCCCCAGGAAGAACACAACATCTCCGAGGTTCCTCACCTCATCCCACTTCCCCCACTCCTGATCCAGCCTGTAGACCTTGAAATCGGCCACCTCCTCGACGCAGTAGCGGCGGCGGCTCCTGCTCGTGGCCCCAAGACCTTCGTGGTAGCGATCGATCACAAAAATGTCCGAGCCCCACTCAACGAGGTGCTTCCGATCACCACCCCCACACATTGGGGGTGAGAACTGGATCGCCCTCATGGAAGAATCGATCCATGAGACAGTCCCCAGCTTGTCAACCACATAGAACTGGCCCTTGTAAACAATGATATCATCGTACCAAGATCCTTGGTCTTGGCCATCTGTGATGTGAGTCCAGCTCTCCTCTCCGTATTTCCAGTACCGGAGATTCCCATCCTTGCTGATGGAGAGCGCAAGAGTGTCTTCAGGGTCTCGCCATGGAGAATCCGGGCGAATCAGAACCTTCTCCACTTCAGCCGAGGCTACCCCTTTCGCCACCCGCAGACTGTACTCTTTACAGAGTTCGGTGGCGCGGAATTTAAGTAAGTCGAGGTGTTTCAGGAACGTGCCTGCCTTATAGAGAATCGGCGAGCTGCATAGAGGGTTTAAAAGTCGCAGTTTCCCCGAATTCGACTCCAGCTGAGGTTCTGAATCTGATTCCGGTTCCCGTCCGAGCTCTGATTCCATCACCAGCTCATGCTTGGAATCGGAGATCTTGATTAGCCATCCCTGGCGATAAGGCAACGGGTCATCGGGCATCGAGGTCTTCGGCACAGGCTCGATGCGGAAGATGGTGGCAGATGAAATCGAGGCGGAGGAGCTGGCGACGCGGGACACCGTGTGGGGGACGGAGATCGCGGTTTGGTGGAGGGGAAGGCGTGGCACGAGGGAGCGCCACATCGAGCAGACGCTGCGGAACCGGACGAGGTCTGTCTGGGAGTCGAGGTGCCTCACGATCTTCGCCCAGATCTCCGGCGGGAGATCCGACCACCGAACTGCCGCCGCCGCCGCTGCTTCCATCTCATCATCCATCGCTCCTCCGTGGGCTTCCTGCTTCCGCTGAGTCCGACGGTATAGTGAAACACAGTGGTTAAATGATTGATAGGGAGACGACCTAGCCGTTGACCCGGCCGTTATGCACAATACTCGATCGGGATTGGTCCTTTCTGACAGGCGCTTATGGACGGACCAATAATTCACTCAGCCGCCTGCCAAGAAAGGACAAGTCGTCCTCCGAGGACTTTTTACATGCCGGAATCCTCCGAAATTCCGAGTGCTCCAATAATTACAGTTATGCCACACTTCTCCACTTTCGGAGGTTCCCATTCGAGCGGTCCAGTCCGAGGCGGTAACCGAGCTTCAACTGCAAACGCTTCGGGATGAACTGGTCATCTGTCGATCCTAAATCAGTCCTGGAGAGTTTGCCTATGTATCTCGCAGCAATATATAATCCATTTCACTTGATATTTCATTTGCAACCAGAATCCAACTCGTAAGCCTATCTAATGCAGGCCGAGGAGGAGCGGTTTCTGATCGAGCTTGACGAGAATTTTCATCAGGCGCGGTACGAAATAATACCCTCCTTCCCAAAAGCTGCACACTTCCTGCCTTTTGTTGGGTATCCATCCGCACAGCTCGGGCAGAGGTTCTTCACCCATCAGTTTAACCGCCGCAAGTCCCGTGACAATTGACAGCTCCTTGAGTTCCCAGCCGGCATAGATACAGTTGGCTCACTCATTCATTCATCTTTAGCGCCAAAGCAAGTCGCAGAAAATTGGTCGCTTGCAAATCACGTAGCTGTTAATTCTTTTGGAATTGAAATCCTTCTCCTGTGATTTAGGCCGATGGGCCATTTTTCCTGTTATGGAAATGGCTGGTTTGAACGCGAAGCATGTGCACCTATTGTTCCATGATCCTCAGAAGTGGTAAGTCAAAAGAGGTTAATGTTGCCATTCTAGTTCAATGCACCGTTATCTCATCCCACGTGCAAAACGGACCTAAATACCTCCCAGCTTAACACGACAATTGTATCTCAAAGACGGAAAGCAGAAACAGTAGTACGTGCATGGTTGCCCAGTAATTCACATGACCCGATCGAGCATGCAGAATTTGCATCCCTGGCTTGTAATTTTGGCATGTCCCTTTTTCCGGATCGCTCCGAGCTGCTCCGTGTGGAACAAGTGATCTCATCATCGATGGATGATGACAAAAGCTGACCATATGGCAAACAAAAGAATGCGTGATCTCTCTAAGTTCCAATGTAACTTCTTATGGCCATCGTCGAATATCGTATTACGTGACTGCCCCTCCCTGAATTGTGTTGTCCAGATGGCATGCTACAGCCAACGATTCCCACTCCTGAGAAAAGCGAAGCCAGGGTAGTTTACTGTTGAAAGGAACGTGCAAAATGTGACTGCCTCTCGGGCTTCCTCTATAAAGAGAGGAACGTGGCAGCGTCTGTGTACGTCCTCCCCCAACAGCATCCTACGTAGACGCTTTCGCCTAAAGTTCTCCCGCACAAACATCCGCTGTCTCTCGATCCTTTTGGGCAAAATGCCGAAGCAGATGATCAAGAAAAGGAACCAGGAAGGAGAGGTGGGGAGAAGGGCTCCGAGGGGACACTTTGTGGTGTACGTTGGGGAAGAGCTCAGAAGGTACGCCGTCCCGCTGGCTTACTTGGAGCACGCAGCCTTCCAGCGGCTGCTGCAGAATGCTGCAGATGAATTTGGGTACAGTTGCAGCAGAGGGATCGTGCTTCCCTGTGATGAAGCCACCTTCTGCAGGGTCACCCAATCCTTGGCTTCATTGACTTCTCCTGCTCATAATTCCGAGACAGTTGAAGCGTAATGTCTGTGTGTGTGTGTATATATGTGGTTGATTTGAAGGTACCACTGAAGAAAAGTATGATATCTCTGTTTATCTAATTCAATATCCATGTTAACACGGATATAGCCTTTCATGTTTCTGATATAAGTTCGAGTGACGTTCGAAATTAGGCTGAAAAGTTTGCTGCCTTCTCTCTTCATGGCCGTGACGCTTATTTTCATTTGAATGAGACCACACGCCACGCACTTACTGGAAAGTTAAAAGATAACGTGGGAAATCATACTTAGAAAGGGGCTAGGACAGCCACTGCACCCAGTCCAAGGTCAAGTAACTGAGGCCGGCAGCGACCTTGGATGGAGGTCGTTGGTCACACGGCAGACCTCGCCTGATCTCAATCCGTGCAGGTTGCCGCCACCGTGACAATTATCACCCCTTATCCAAGGCCGTCGGCAACCATGGCGTAGACCTGGGGACGAATCACAAAGAACATAATATGGGCATGGACGGAGCTGTAAGTCGAGGCTAGCTAGCACTAGAGGCCATCGCTAATGGGTGAATAGCAGAGAGCGGGCCACGTGACGAATAGTAGTAGCATTTCCTTTCGAGATATATGGGTGGCTGTCGATGCGCACGTTGGTGATGTAGGTTGAGGGCAGTTTACCCAATCACTAGCACCAGAGAATCTTCGGCGTGGTTTGACAAATATGATTGACACTGATTTTCTCAATGTATCAAAAGTTTGACCCAGATTCATATGTAAAGGAACGAACGTCTCGAGCCATCTACTGTTATTAGTAAGTTTTGATTTCTTAGTAATAGGACAACACAATCAGCAAAAAACTGCGGGTTGTAAGGGGGCAAGGACATGTCCGACGCTGTCCAGGCTCCTCCTCCAACAGTGTACAGCCTTCCCAGTGCATTGAATCTAATTCATCGACCAGAGTCAGCTCCTAATTACACTGTCCCCCTACATGGGTTGCACTTGCTGCTGTTCACAAAACCGTGGATTAATTCGACTTCTCATGTCAAATCACACGTAACCTCACGGTAGGTTAATCCTACTCTTTGGTATCGACCTCTACCACCCGGCCGATGATCTGATCTCAATTTAAAGGTTTTTCCTGGCTGCTGGAGATCATTTGGTTCTGAATCAGCTGGGCTAGGAATTATATGAGATTCAGGGTACAGAAAAATATTCGAATCCGAACTGTCCCGTGAGATATTCATGCATTTGGCTTCACTTTGACCGTCCATTAGTTTCTCGCAAATATTTTACAGAACCATCGGGTGACCGCTGGGACCAATTGAGCTCTCTGCTTCGGGACACAGCACAAGGAAAAAAGGTGGAGAGAATCGCGTGATCCGCTAAGTGGGTGCAATGCAAGCCGAAGGGTGATGATTCTCCAAGCCATTATCAATCACTAGAGGTAGTCGAGATCATAATACATGAACTCCGGCAGCTCAATCTCAGTCCGGAAAAGCTTTGCTCACTGCAAACCCAGCTTCCCGTACGGACCGACCCACTATATTGAGGATTATTACATCAAAAGATACCGGGGAAGATTTTGAAAACAGGTTCGTTGCAGTGCGCAAATGGGTTCAAGTATGGAACCATAGAAGGATAATGATAGCTGTTTTCCCGAGAGGATGATGGATCAACCTGGCAGTGGCACCTTGAAAGTGATCCAGGAGCTTCAACCCAGACAGACCCTCTAGACTAGAACTCAGCAATGGCCCGGCCAAGCACCCCGCTTAGAAAAGCCAGCCAAGGCAATCTCTATGACCTTAGAATTCAGCTTATCTAAGTAACAACTTAATCTAACCCAGACCTAGCCCATGAAGGCAGCAGCAATTAACAAGTTCCAAACTGCACATTTGTAGGGCTTTACCCCTCTGAAAAGTGGGTAGCCCTTCCAGAAATTCTCGACGGCATACTGGGTCAAGCCCAGGCCGAAGAGGGGGTTTGGAAATAGTTTTCAACCAGCAATAGACGCGCCTCGGTTAGAACCTCACTAGCTGCGTCATTGCCCCAAGCGCAAAGATGCCCAACCCGACTTCCGTGCGCTCCATTTTATAGCGCCTACCGCCTCCCGTCTTCTCCTTCGCTCCCCGGTGTGGGATTGCGTTGTTGCTGAGCCAGAGCACGTTGCCTGCATCCCCCTTGTGAGTGGTGAACTTGTGAGTGATGCCTGGTCACTTTGGCTTATAAAACTTCGTGTTGTTCCAGTTGTCTCTCTTCTCCGGACATTAACTATCTCAGTTAATTACCTAAATGAATTCGAGTAACATTAGGCGACCCTGATGACATTTTTTTAGTCAAGTTCATTAGCGTTACCTATATAATTCGCACAATTGAATTTGTGCAAATAAATTCCAAAAATAGATTGTGGAAATGGCGAATCAGCAATTTGTTCATTGCTCGTAATAAACTGAACCGCCATGAGTTCTCGCGCAGCGGCATGGCAAACCAAGCCATCTTGGCAAATATATATATACATATTCAGTACATCGTATACATGGCATTCGAATTGTATGACTTAGCCTGCTTGTTACAACACTTAGACTTGGTAAGATGACAGCGAGGAGCATCTATACAACTGAACCCCGGGCATCCAACTAAGCTTTCAAAATTGTGCTGCCCAGCACCGTGAAAGCTGCCACGATATATTCATGATGTATGTATGGCCCTGATAGAAGTTTCTATGACCATCCATGTTGTGATGATCGCATCTGCAGGCAAGTTGATCCTCTAAGTCGGCTGACTTAGTTCATTAGATTCGAATGCTGATAGCCGGGCGAGCTCTGACAGCTCCTGCTCTCCGCTCGAGACCTGGATGACAGGACAATATTCGTATCTTGTTTCAGCCCGAAGTAGGACGTTGCCATGATTCATCTCATAAAAACACAAACGGAAAGTAGAATATTAATTGACTTAAAGAAGACTTCTCAAGATCAAGATACCAACATAATCTAACATGCAAGCAATTGGCTGTCAGTTATCAATTCTATAACTAGAAGCTTCAGATAAGAATGACATAAAAAAAAATAATTGTGTTGCTGACCCTTTATCAAATGCAAAGCAGAAGTTAAACTGCAAGCATACCAATTGCCAATCTCATCAACGAAGGAGATATTCGAGTCAAGAGTCTCGAGAGGCTGCGTATCTGCCCATTGATGATCCACGTGAGGAACCCTTCAATGGCAGCATCTGCACAAGCCTTCTCTATTTTCGTCCCTTTCCTATATCCATTTGGAAAGCATTCAACGTAATCAAGAAGCTTTGCAGCCTCCTTCCCAAACATCTGAAGTGCCCAAAGACCAAACGAAGTGCATAATATGAAGTGAATTGGGGGGTTATTCCAACTAGAAATAAAAATTGGAATGGTCTTGAGGTTTGGCGCTCTCGGGTGGTGGGTGGAGCGGTGCTACTTGGGCAAGTTCAGATTTGCTACAGAGATTTTGTCTCATACAAATAACAAGAAAAACACTCGCCCTCCGGTGGCTGACCGCACCAACTAAAATATCCAAGCTCTCAATGATCACAACGGTCACAACTACCACCTTTCCCCAGTTATCACCTGCTGCACCCTTGAGGAAATTAACTGATTAGCAGAAAATCAGAGGCAGGTACCAAATTTATAAAAGGGGCCAACGAGTATGGGGGTTTTGATACCATATCTTTGAGAAAAATTCAAGGTGTAAAAGATAAGCTAACCTATTACGGATTGCAAAAAAAACAATTTTTACGTTAAATTCAGTTTGCACCATGTTTTAACTCTGCACTCCCAAAGTGTCTGATTTTTCCCAGTTTACTCCCCAAATCAAGGGATTCAGCAAACAAAAAATTGCTGACAAACGCAGTGTCATTTGACACCGCATGTTCTTCCAAAAGTGCTAAGTCGAAGGAATTATAGCTTCCATCTTACTCTGATTCCCATTCGGAAATATCCCGAATTACACAGCTGGAGAAGGAACCGTAGCTCCTCTCCTGCACATTAATTACCCTCCTTCCTGGCTGTAACACAAATCTCTGATCCGTACTTAAGTTCTGCAATGGCCATCGTGCAACTAGAGTCCATTTTGTTAAAATCCGAATAAACCTAGCACATCAAAAGCAGGTCCATATCTGGAGAAGTGAGTTTGACCCAACTTAACACGAACCCATCTGGATTCTCGTAAAACCCCATTCCCAATTCAGCATGCGCAGAACTCTTTCCAGTATTCTCATGGTTTTTGCATATTTTATGAGATCTGAAGCAACACTCATGGAATGGAAGGGACAGTGATCTACTGAAGGATAAATGGAACAAGCCCATTAATCATTGGGGATGTTTGTAAGTGATAGACTGAGAGCTGGTGGGGCCAGGCTCTCTCGGCTCGACGAAGAAGGAGCAGAGGGGGCCAGCTCTCCTGTCTAGGTGAGCTGAGCCCTCACTCCAGGCTGGTAGGTCTGCTCACTTTGGTTAGATATGTTAATTGGATGGTCTGAACCGATTTATAATGGATATTTAACTTGTTAAGCATAATTGGTCATTTTAGTTACAAATCACGGTTTAAAAAAACATGATTAGAATTAGAACCGTTCATAAGTGGGCCAAGTTTACTATTCGGATTGGTTTAAACCATTAATTGTTCTTCATCTTTTGTAATTATTTAAAATAAATATTTTTAATTTAAAATTAAATAAATAAAATCTGATTATGGATTAGCACATCTTTTTTACTTGGGCTGGGTGGGCTTGCTATACAAAATCTGGTTCTTTTGGAGTTATAGTTGATGTTTCCTTTTCATTTCCATCTCTACGATAAATTTGGACATAACGGTTCTAAACTGGTTCAAAGAGAAAGCATGTCATGTGGGTTCTAATTCAATAGGTACATTTTTTGGACTCGTTCCGTAATCGCTTCTTAACCTAATTAGAGTAATCACGGACTGGTTTAAGAGTGATCTAGGTTGATTACAGATTTTAATGGGCCAGTTCTAATTCCAACCGGCCCATTTAACAACATCTCCCACTTCAGTGCTCGGCAGCGGGCAATGACAAAAAAAGGGAAGTCAAGTAATAGGGAATAGTGAGAAGTGTGTAATAATTGTGTTTGTATTGTTTCAAGCTATTTACAATAAAGGAGGATGGCAAAATGGTAAATAAGTACTCGTGGTGCCCATGGACGCCATGTGTTACACAAAAGATGGCCTTGATTATACCTATATCCGCGAAAATGACCAATTTATCCATTATCAATTTATCTCTTATCAATAAGTTGAAGAAAAATCTTTAATAACAGTTAAATTTATAAATTTTTTACTCAATTTTTAAATAAA
>CXYZ01012656.1:2535336-2622981 GCA_900006705.1 Sonneratia caseolaris
CAATTTTTAAATAAATAATTTAAGAATTAATTTTTAAATAAATAATTTAAGAATTAATTTTTAAATTTAGAGAATTAACGAATTTTTTTAAAAAAATTTCAGTTTAAATCATAAATTAATTTTAATATGCATTTTAGATTATTTGGTAATATTATATGGTAAAAAAAATCTTCAATAATTCACCTCCTTATATAAGACCAAAAACAGAAATGTAATCCGGTCCTCCTCCCACCATCGCGAGGAAACTACTTAAGATTTTGTTTTCTTTTAATTCACCTTAAAATAAAAAAAAGGGGCCCCACAGCCCACAGGGATGCTACTTGAATAGAAAGTGAAATTGAGGGACCCATTCGCAATTATCCCTAACTTCTGCGGTGAATGAATGGAATAAGAAAATTTAAAAAGGGAACGTGACTGTCTGTTCGTCGTACGCGAGATTTGGCGGATACCGCATTCCCTCACGTGCGTGGAGGGAGACCCAGGAAGTATTTCCTTTTATTACAGAAAGGCCCCGAAACTTCAATCAGTATCACAAACAGCCACAAAAAGATGAACATACCGGTATGTTTGATTGGACTGCGAAATATATGCTCGGGGATTCGTGTCTCATTCATCTTCAACCTCCTCGTCAATGATCTCTGCTCAGCTACGCCTCTGCTGGAACCATCCCGTAACTCCGTTTCTCGCGTCCATTTACGGGCTTCTCCTCCTAGTCCCTCCCCCTCGAGCCCAGCTGCTCGTCAGAGGGAGTTGGAGATTTTGTAGGTCGACATGGCTAAGCCGATGAAAACGCGGTATCCCGCCCGGAAGTCGTCGTCCTCGACGCTGGTCCTCACGTTCCTCCTCACGTTCTCCTTCGTGGTACTGATCGTCCTTGCCCTCTGGATCCTCTCCATGCCCAGCAGCTCCAGCAATGCCCCCAAGGCCCACGATCTCACCTCGATCGTCCGGAAGACCTCTGATGGGTGTGTCATTTCTGTCCGGTACGTTCTTTGATTTTGCATGTATTGATAGTGATCGTGCGCTCCTGCTGATTGAATTCGGAGCAGGACTGGCGATGATGGAGGGAGAGGTGAGCAATGGGTGGAAGTCATCTCGTGGGAGCCTCGGGCTTTCGTGTACCACAATTTCCTGGTCAGTTCAAGGAATATTTCGGTTTCCTTTTGGCCTTCCCGAGTTCGCTTTTCCTACAGTGCCCATCTCGATGTTGGATTATTTCGACCTGGATTGGATCATCCAAAGCTATTGTCAGAAAGTTCTCCACTTGCTTAAAATACAGACAGTGATAAAAAAAATTTACAATTCTGAGCTGCTGTATGGAGTCCCTGTTAATGTTTTGGGAACTTAATTTTGGTATGAAGATTTCCTATTGAGCATGCCATTCAAGCAATCAATCCGATGTCTGAAAATGATGACAATCTTATAGTGTGTAATGGCCTGGTCATACTACAATCAGATTTTTGTATCATTGAAGCTATGATGGAAAATTCCCACTCGAATGTATTTGGGTCAATTGGACATCTACGAGAAATTACATCCTCTTTTGTTGTCATTTTCAGTCATTAGGACCTAGGATTATCTCCTTCAGAAAAGGCCAATTGGCAATTCCTTAAAACATAAAGAAAATCATAGGAATATAAGTGACCTTATTCCACCATCTGCTCAGGCGGTCAAGTGGACATGGCTCATTCTCTTGTAGGCTCGCTATAAAATTTAATATGGTATCTAAACCAATCCTACTGTATTTTTACAGTCTTGTCCAGAGAGAAAAATCAAATAGGAGCATGCCTCTTTGCAGTGATATGCGCATCTGCATGCAGGAGAGCGCTATTAAGTATGATGAGTTCTGACAAGTTTTGTTTTTGAGGCTTGCAGCTGGCAAATTTGATGCTTGTTCACTCAGAGTGCTTCTTGAATGTCGTTTCGTAATGCAAACATGTGATTCTTGATCTTACACCTTTTGAGATGCCTTATTCTGAATCCATTTTCTTCTCTTGAGCAGTCTAAGAAGGAATGTGAATATCTAATTGAACTTGCCGCTCCTCGTATGAAAAAGTCAGCGGTGGTAGATAGTGCAACTGGCAAGAGTAAAGACAGCAGGTTTGCAATCACAAATTTTCTTATTCAAAGGATTACAAAGAGACCCTGTAGTTGGTTATCAGTTTGATCTTGACTCAAATCCTCGTGCAGCTTTATTTTGCAGAGTGCGCACAAGCTCTGGTACTTTGCTGGCAAGAGGGCGCGATAAAATAATTCGGGACATTGAGAAGAGAATTGCAGAATTCACATTTATTCCAGTCAGTGAGTGGATATTACTCCGCGAAGACATTTTAGCATGAGAAAAATCTTCTTGTCTTGCTGTTTTCCATTTGTTGTTTCTATTCGTGTGAATGTTGTTGCATCGATCCTCTTCTTAAATGCACAGTTAATTAGTTAGCTGCATTACTTGGCTGTTTTGTTTATTGTCATGTGAATCTAACACCTACAGTGGGATCACACGAAGATGGGCGACGGATTACTTTTCTGGAGCATGAAACTTGAGGCAACTCTAGATGAATCTAGTTTGCGCGGTTAGATTCTACCGGTTCTGAATTAGGATTCTGTCATGGCACATCTCCTGCAATTTACAGATGCTTTTCCTACTGTTAAAAGCTATTCATTCGATGAATGCACTTGTGGAGTTATGCTAAGCAGAAGGTGTGATTCGACTTTCTTTCAGGCGGTTGCTCGGTGATCAAGGGAAACTAATGGTCGGTCATCCACAAAATGGATGCGGGTTCATGAGTACGAAGTGTAATATATTTCGAAAGGTATTCGGCTCTCTAGACCACTACGATTGATGTGTATCTTCCTTTTGCTCTTCAGATTCTGCTCAACCTTAACTGTTGTCGGATTTTCGCCTTCTTTCCGGCACTGATGTTTGCACTCTGTCCAGGCTCGCCGTTCTTCAGTCTCCCAGTCGAGTTCTCAGATCTATGGATATCACGGAATCACAGACAAATCGCAGACTCCATTCGTGCAGATGTACACTAATTGGGCAGGTTCCTCTGCCCTGAGACTTGAATAGCTTCTTCTTCTTCTTCGCTTTCTCTTAATTTTTAATATATTTATTTGTTTCCTAATTAAATTATTTACACCCCGTGCTTAAAATCTGCGCCAAACTGCAATTATTTAGGTCCTAATTATAGATTTTCTGTAGCATAAAATGTGCGCTGGCACACGAGCGATGGGCATGGATCGACTCAACGTAATCGTGTCACTAATTTCTTGATCGGCCGAAATGTAAAGAAGGCTGGCTATCGACGTACGATGGCAGGCATGTGTTTCATTCATGGCTGCTGCGGTCCCATTTATCGTGCAATTTAATTAATGTCTCGGCGTGATCCCGAAAACACACTCGTAAAGTAATCGTAGAGCTAGCGCTTGTCAAGTTACCAATAGCAATGTTAAATGGATGGTTTAATTAGTTTAAAATGAGTTTGAAATTATTTAATTTGATTATAATTTAGTTTGATGAATGTAATGTATTTGTAACTGGTTTAGAACCGGCCTAGTGTGCTTGTTTGAACCACGAACCTGACTCTTTCATTTATTAAAAAAAATGTTTTTTTTTGTATTTTTTCAATTGGCCGATGAAAATTCATGGTAGATTACAAGTTTTTTTTTTGGGTATGGGCCGGTAGGTGTTAGCTTCTTAATGGTTCTCAGTTTTTAAATAATTCTATATTGGTTCAGTGATAAAATTGCGAAGTCGCCCCTTCTTGAATCTGGTATCATAATCATCTTTTAATTGAATAAGAGAAGTTATATACTAATTTTAAGAGAAATCTGAGTGGGACTAAGTTTGGATGGATAGTTCAAGTGAATCTGACTCGGTTTAACATTTCTAATTACAATATGCTTTGCGCCCATAGCATTCCATATTTAACTGACTACACGTACTTTTAACAGACTATAGCTTCGTGTCAGAGGGCACTGTTCAAGATATTTTTCTACGACCAACTTGTTCTATATCCATTCTGCTCCACTCGTTTTTTTTTTATTCATCCTCTGAAAATTGCAATAAATGTCGCTTACCTCATTTACTTGCTCCCATAGTCCATGCCAGGTCGCTCAGTCCTAAACCAATATATTTTATTCAATAATTTTTCCCTCCGGTTAAGAGGAAATTGCAAGTGGGCTTGCACGGATCACGAAGCCAAATCCTATCCCTTACATGCGTAGAATGGATCTGAAGGTGTGGGGTCGGGTAATGATGAACAAACCCTTCGTTCCGCTTGGGTCGGTCCAGTTGTCGATTAAACGTTAGAACCTGGTTTCCCACACATCTCTCTAGTACAAGCCGAGCCCTCGGGATGATTTTCACATCACGAGCTTCTTGCATGCATGCATGGTGATCCGATGGTGAATGTAATGTGCCACAGCTCGTAAGTGTATCCCTTTGAGATGGGAGCTCTTAGGTTAATGGGAGTACCGAGCACCGGCTGGCATCATTTCCGCGGACAGCCTGTCGTGTCGTTGACAACAAAAGTCAACAACGTTTCAAACAATTTAACATCACAATCTGTTTTTTTTTCCCCCCCCCCACAAAAATACAACAAATCTAGAAGATTTATAAGGAAGAAAGAGGAGTAAAATCTGAGAAAGTCATGCCAGAATCTCTTTTAACTCTATCGAGTTGGCTGATTGTCTCCGCAAAGAGGCATGGGCAAGGGGAAAAACAAGCACACAGTCGGAGGAAACCGGGACATATGGATAGTTGTACCCTTCGAGGAAAAAAATGGCTTTAAATGTGGGTAGGTTGATCATGATGTTCTTCTCCCTGTCCTCTCTTTCCCTATCCATCTCATTTTTCCTTGAGCACTAAGCTTAAATGGATCTTTCCTTCCGTTTCTCTCTCTTCCTGTGCATATAATCTTGAAAGGGCCGACCTTCGTAGACCGAGGAAGAGAACCCATTTGGTAGAGTCCCCTGATTCTGTCGGGCTTCGGGAGGTTTATGGAATTCCATGCAAACCCATCTCGGTTCAGTCTCCGTATAGCGTTTGTGGTAGGGGATTTGGTCGAGAGGGTCAAGGAAATGTGCAGTGCGGCGGTGTCTGTGGTTCTTGGGAACATCTTTTCTGCGATCCTCACCTTCTTCTTTGCCCTAGGTATGCTTTCCAACATTTTTTCTTCTGGTCAAATGCTTGGTTGGTTGTCTGTTCTTGACTTGTAATTGTTTCGTTTCTTCCTGAATCAATTGGATCCCTGTCCCTCCTTGTCAGGTTCTCTCTTATATCATTCCCTGCTTCAATTCTTCCTGATTTGCTGTGAATTGCGTGTTCTGTTGTGTCTAACTTGTGGGGGATGACTGTAGAGTTGGTGCTTTTTTGCCCCGGTTGGAAAGTAAAACAGTAGATATGGGAGGGGAACAAAGGGGAATGCTGACGTGATAGAATCGAACCTGACACCTCGTCCTAGATCAACATGATTACACTGTACTAAACGATGATTGTGCTTTCTCCGATAAGTACAAAGATCGTGCTTTTGTCTTGTATAAGCTGTGAGTATCATTTCCATGGATGGAAAGTTCTGTGCTTTGGCCTCTTGACCGGACGGACGCCTACAGAGATATATCTATGTTCCTGTCGTTCTTATCGCTTTTTTTTTTTTGGGTGTGAAAAACATTGTGAAGTTATTTTCCCATGCTGAAAACTAGGCAATGTGGGATCCTTTTATGTGCAGTTGGAACACTGTTGGGAGCCATGACAGGAGCTTTGATTGGGCAAGAGACGGAGAGTGGGTTCATTCGAGGGGCTGCTGTGGGGGCCATATCTGGCGCTGTTTTCTCTCTTGAGGTCTTCGAGTATTCGCTTCTCCTCTGGCAATCTGATGAATCGGGGATTCGTTGTCTTCTATATCTGGTGAGTGTGTTCTGTGCCTAAATTAGTGATCTAAAACAATATAATTTGGTTGCTGGACCAAAAAAGGATCTAACTTCATGTTGTAGATCCTGTGTGACTATGGAAACTCTCGCAATACATATAGTATGGATAGATGTGCAGTGTCTCTTATATCTAATTTTTAGGGAGAATAACGAGTAAATCACCGTGCTTTCGAGCCTTCCAAGATGTGACTGGCTCCAACTTTGCTTTGATTTTCAGTTTGTTAATGTTGTTTTTCCTGGAAATGACAGATTGATGTCATTGCAAGCCTTTTAAGTGGGAGACTTGTGCGGGAGCGGATTGGTCCTGCCATGCTAAGTGCAGTGCAGAGTCAGGTATCTTCAATGTAAACTATATATATATATATAAAGAGTGTTAGTAAGTGTATGAACAGCCAAGAAAATGAAGAAAACAAAATGGAGTAACTGCATTTATGTAACTTACCAGATGAGTGCTGTTGAGCCACGGTTCGAGGAGTTTCAGAACATCTTTGATATTGGCGGTGCCAAAGGGTTGCCTAAGAGTCTGCTCGACAAGATACCGAGGATTACAATAACAAGCAGTAATAACATTGATGCCTCTGGTGAGAAAGTGTCTTGCTCGGTGTGCCTTCAGGTATTCCATTAGCATCCCTTCGGTTCGGGATAATCCTTTTCCGATTTTTCATTTCATTGCTGCAAACGGGGGTTGAGGATACCTTACTTAGTTTTCCTTGAAAAAGAAATCAAGCTTCAATCTTGTTCTCCTGGGAAGATCTTTCAAAACCGCACGGTTCTGGAGAATATTTCCCCATTCTGTGCATACTTTTCTTGAAGAAAGAATGAAAAAAAAAATCATGACTCAGTTTATAAACCGAGCAAGTCCATCTGAACTGACTAAGTTCCTGCATCATTTTATGGAGAGCAGGTTACAGCTCTGGTTTTCCAAAGCTAACATAGAAGTTGGGGAAGTTCTGTACCGCCAACGTAACTGGGCTTTGGTTTTCCATTGGAAATTCATGGAACCTGACAAGTTCGAAAATGTTTTCATGCATTTCAGGACTTTCAGCTGGGAGAGACAGCTCGAAGCTTGCCCCATTGCCATCATCTTTTTCATATACCTTGCATCGACAAATGGCTCCTCCACCACGGTTCTTGCCCGCTCTGCAGAAGGGATCTGTGACTGTGACTGCTGTTTTTATAAATCACCTGAGACAATTAATTTTCAGTTTCGGATGAAGGAAAAGAACTAGAGAACCGGAGCCGAATTTCCAGCACGAAAGTAAAAATCGGCATTATGATTCCTCTCTGTCGAGTACCTGTTTGTGTACCATAGTTGGACCGGGGGTTCTCCACTCGCGACCATGGTGATGATACGAACGGCTTCTGCCATTGGGCTCTCCAATGTATATGGTATAAACAGAACATAATGTTGCTGTCGTAGGTTCGGCATGTTGATCACAGAGACAGATTGTTTGATGTACAGAGTTTTGATCTGCGGTGGCTCCTCTGCTCGTTACTTCATGTATGCAACCTCTGTTTCAATATATGCCCGTGTTCCTAAAACTATTCCTATTTACTGGTGGATGACTTTACAGATGAGATGATAGTAAGGAATTTCATTATTAACAAGGGTTTATGCTTAACAGGCTGACTATTCAAACTTGGATATCTTAGGATTTTAACATATTTGTGCGGCCATAAATGCGAAATCAATGGCTTTCACAGAGTTTACTCTGTCGGATTTGGACACAGAGCATCAGCGGTGGTCGCAGAAGGCGGTGGTCGCAGAAGGAGGAGATAAAAGGTACCAACCACCAAACCCTGGACATCCTACCGGCCACCACCATTCTCTCCATAAGTATATACTTCTGCTCCGGCGACTCACTAATTCTTGGCACAGAGATGCCAGTGGCTCAGTCTCGTAATATTGGGTTTGACTCGGTTAGACTACTAGCACTACCAGACCGATCCAACGTGTATGCGAAGTTCATACCATACGAGGAACTAGAATCACTCTGGTTGGGAAAAGGACTGAAATGGAAAATATTCAAAGTAAAGGTATTGAATTATAGTATAATATGTCTATGAGGACTGGAAGGCAAATTAATCCCTGACGGCCGACCGAGTTCCCGCCTTCTTAATCAAACTCCATTTTCAACCGCCACGTAAACGGTGGAACCCACTGTCCCCTCCGCAATCATTCACTGCTCAAGAGCACACCAAATTCGCCACACCACCCCAACCCCCCATTTTCCCCTCAAACCCTTCCAAGATCCCAGATTTCTGCCGCCCCGACAAAGTTTCCGAGCCCCACCGCAATGCGGCGTCCAACTTTCACGGCAGCAAATGCCTTCCTGATCGTCCTGAGCCTCTCGGTTTGGGGATTCAGGGGCTGCCACGCCCGCATCTTCAGTTTCGAGATGCACCACCGCTTCTCCGATCCCGTCCGGCGGTGGTCTCAGTCCGCTGGGAAGCTATCTGCTGCATGGCCGGAGAAAGGGAGCTATGAGTACTTCTTGGAGCTCTTCCGCCACGACCAGGTCCTCCGCGGCAGGGGCCTCCCAGAGATTAACCCACCGCTCGCTTTCTCGGACGGAAACTCGACTATCAAGATGAACTCCTTAGGATTGTACGCTGTACCACCATTGTCTTTTCTTCGCAAATTGGGTTTCGAAGAGTTTCTTTCCCTTTTGGCTGTTCAGTGAATGGGTTCCTGGGAATGATTTTGAAATGTCATTTCTTGCAAATTAAGGGACAATTCTTCTAAGAAACTTGTTGTCTTGTGAGATAATGAAACTAATGATTCAATCTTTTGGTATTTCCTCTTGCTCCAACTCAGAAACTAATCGTTCTTCGATTGCAGAACAATGGTTGGACTCGGAAAATTGCAGCTTTGACTGCTAGTCTTTGAGAATAGAATTCTGTTATGCTAATTTGAAGTAAAAGTTGTGTGAATATCCTCTAGCTCTGGCATTAAGGTTTGTTCGAATTTTCTTCTGGAATTCGCAACAGTTTACATTACACCACTGTGCAACTGGGGACACCAGGAATGAAGTTTTTGGTGGCACTTGACACCGGGAGTGATCTCTTCTGGGTGCCCTGCAACTGTAGCAGATGTTCTCCTACGAAGAGCACTAGTTACACCTCTGTAATATTCTTTATCCCGTTTCAACTCCTTTATTGTCAAGCTAACATTAGATTAATCGGTCCAATTCTGTTGCTTCTCAATTTCTGAACTTTTAACTGGAAATAACAACATTGCTGGTTCCAGTTGAAGCTTTGCTTGATCTGACTTGGACATATTCATTTAGTCAGGAAATCATGTAACTTGGCAGAGGGATAAGACTGTCTAGGGATTATCAGCGTCTGCAATTAATTGGCCGAAATTCTTACTTTCCCTCTACTATGCTAATTATTGAACTTACTGTTGTTTGTGTAGGATTTCAACCTTAGTATATACAACCCTGAAGGATCATCCACAAGCAAAAGAGTCACTTGTAGCAACATTCTATGTTCACACCACAATAAGTGCCTTGGAGCATCAAGTAATTGCCCCTACACAGTTTCCTATATATCAGTGGAAACCTCAACCTCTGGTGTTCTAGTGGAAGATGTCCTTCATTTGAAGACGGAGGGCAGTCATCAGGAATCTGTTGAAGCATATGTAATGCTTGGGTAAGTTGAATCAAGGACAAGTTTTGTTTGTGATACATATATATCTGAAAAGGGGGCAGTCTGGATGAAGAGCCACTGAGTGCTTAAAGAAAATCAGGCTGATCACTCTGGTTCTGAGCAATATTGCCATTTCAATGGGTTCACCTGCACATTGAGTTTCTTGTGATCTGGGATGGCCAGGGTCTTGGCCCACTCCAGTTAGTAAAGCAGTATTTTTTCTTCCCATAGCTATGACTGCCCATCAGTTCACATCCTGCATTCGTGATTTTACATTTTGAACTGCAATACTCTGTCTTCCATTATGGTTTGGGGTGAAAAATGATATGACCTGTGCAGTTGTGGACAGGTGCAGACTGGTTCTTTTCTGGATGTTGCAGCTCCCGACGGTTTATTAGGCCTGGGGATGGAGCAAATATCAGTTCCCAGCATTCTATCCCGTGAAGGTCTGACAGCTGATTCTTTCTCAATGTGCTTTGGGCGTGATGGAGTTGGGAGAATTAATTTTGGGGACAAGGGCAGCTTTGACCAGGAAGAGACTCCCCTTAATCTGAACCCAATGCAGTATGTGTTTGATTAGATTTCTCAATTCCCATGTTTTTGGGCAAATTTCTTGATCCAGGAAGGTATCCTTTCAGTTAGTGCTTTATTTTATCTAATTGAAGTTAAAGTCTTGCAGCCCAACTTATAACATAAGTGTGACACAGTTTCGTGCGGGCATGACTCTAATTGATGTCAATATCAGTGCCCTGTTTGATTCTGGAACATCTTTTACATACTTGGTTGGTCCGATCTATTCGAGGCTTGTGAAAGGCGTAAGCACTTGCCTAGATGACAATTGAAGTTACTCTACGTGCTTATACAATGCAATAACGTACGCCACCTGTAGCATAAGGGGATACAGATGAAGGAAAATGAAATATTCAATTTCTTGCAGTTTGACTCACAGGTTCAAGATAGGCGGCATCCATCTGATTCAAGGATTCCTTTTGAGTACTGCTACAATATGAGGTGATGATATGCTGTCTACAGAAAATTACTTTGCTATTTCCCCCTCTTTTTAGCTATGGAGGAAATTATGGGTGTACCTGTTTCTGGAAGCTCCCTGAAAAACAAGAGCTGGATAACAGTTGGTTACTAATTCATGAAAAAAAAGACATTACCTGAACTGCAATCAACTCTGTTGTCGGTACTGGAATCTGGAAATGTTTCTAACAACTGAACATAAAATTTTCTACTGTGATTGGATATTAGCACCTGATATTTCTTTCTCTGGATCTTAAAGTCATTATTTTCCTTTCTCTGGGCAGTCCTGACACAAATTTGAGTTTGATTCCGAGCTTGAGTTTGACAATGAAAGGTGGAAGCCTGTTTTTGGTACACGATCCTTTGATAGTCATCTCAACTCAGGTTTATTATGATCACTTAACCATTAGTTTTTTTTTCTCTTGCCTTTTTCGCATGTATGTAACTGATCTTATGGCATATTTTTGTGTCCATTTAATCTCAGACCGCGCTCATATATTGCCTTGCTGTTGTCAAGAGTGCAGAAATGAACATAATTGGACGTAAGCATTTCTACTTTGGAAATTACCTTCCTCTTTAGGCTAAATTGTTCTCCATGTAGAACCCACTCAAAAAGCTTCTGTCTTTCCCACATGCAGAGAACTTCATGACCGGTTACCGCATAGTATTCGACCGAGAAAAGCTCGTCCTTGGGTGGAAAAGCTTCAACTGTGAGTATATCTCTCTTCCTCTTCCCCCGAGTTATACCTGCAGCATGTCTTTCCAGGAAATTTCTTGAACAGAAGGGTCTTGTCTCTTTCTTTCCTTTGCAGGTTATGACATGGAGGATTATAGCAACTCTCTATCCACAAGGCCACACAACACTACCGTTCCTACTGGTATTGAAGCTGGGCTCAACGAGCGCAGTAGCCATAAGAAGCCAGCCGGAGACGAGGACAGAAATGATTCTCGTAGCTCATCATCAGCAAGAAGATCAACCTCGTCCGGAAGCTTTATTAGATACTTCCCAATCGTGTTGCACATTTTGTGCAGACATATAGGTCCGTCAGTTTTCGGTTGAGAAGCTTGTTTCTCGAGACTGAGCCCTTCTAATGATGCGATAGGATTGGTGTCTCAAAACACTGCTTGGCTAGCGGCCATGCTATTGTAGAATCTGGTTTGAGCATTGCCTTTGTAAATTCCGGGCTTAAGGATTAACACTCCAAAGTTCGATCTTCCTTTTTCAGTATGTGTATTATATGACATTTAAAATCTTTGCTAAATATTCGAAACTGAAACTTCACCAGAAGGGTTTCTGGGAATTGATGCATTAAGCTAATGCGGCCCACTAAAGCTAACAGTATCAAGCCCAAGCCCAGAAAACTGCTCGCCTCTTCTCTGCAACTGCGAGCAGAACCCTACCCTCCATTTCTACCGCCATTTTCCGACCGGCATCCTCTACGGTGTGCTCCTGTGCCAACAGTCGGGCTAATCTGCTCAGCCAATGAGAGGAACTATAGGAAGAAGAGTCCCTTATTGTAGCTTCGGCTTTAACGGTAATGCCTCCTCCAGACAGACGTTGATTCCCTTCTCCACTTCCTCCTCAGGCGGCGGCGGCGGCGGCGGCAGGGGCCGTGGTCGCGGTGGGTCCACTCGCTTCGACCTCACTTTGCCTGCTCCTGGCGAACCGCTTCCGGATGAAGATCCGTCGCCTCCTGGGCTCGGCCACGGCCGTGGCAGGCCTGTGCCCTCTTCCCCGATTCTCCCCTCGTTCTCTTCCTTCGTCGCCTCCGTCGGCCGAGGACGTGGCGGAGCTACGACGGCCCCACAGGACTCGGATTCCAAGAAGCCCATATTCTTCAAACGAGAGGATGGCCCTCCCAACTGGGCGCCCCGGCCCTCCGATGCCGGAATTCCGGAGTCGCCATCGCCTGAAGCGGACGCAGAAGCTGGGGGTCGGGATCGCCAACTCCCTGAAGCCATACTATCAGCTCTCTCCGGAGCTGGCCGGGGCAAACCTCTCCAGCGAGCTGACCCTGGAGCTCCGGTAGAAGAGAACCGTCACCTCAGGGCAAGGCCACGCGGTCCCCAGCCCGAGGCTGTCCGCAGGGATGCAGCGAGGAGGACTGTGGGGATTTTATCCGGTGATGGACCAGAAGGCAGCGTGGTCGGTGGACGTGGTGTTGGGAGAGGGAGAGGGATAGGGAGAGGGTTCCAAGGACGTGGCCGAGGGAGAGGCGCATTTGGGCGGGGAGGACGCGGAGGTGCCGCCTTCAGACAGAGAGGGGAGAGGGATGCAGTTGATAAGGACTCGGCTGAGGACTTAGATGATGAGGACGGGCTCTATCTCGGTGACAATGCAGACGGGGAGAAGTTTGCTAATAGAATGGGGGCCGAGAAAATGAACATGCTCACTGAAGCGTTTGAGGAGATAGGCGACAGAGTTCTTCCTTCTCCAGCCGTTGAGCGGCACTTAGATGCGTTCCATACTAACTGTCTGGTACTTTGTCTGGAATTCTGCTTTCAGTTGAATTTGGGTTTGTGGTACATTATATGTAATGTCTCTTTGCCTGACTTCCTGGGCTGCAGATCGAGTTTGAGCCTGAATATTTGATGGAAGAGTTTGGTACCAATCCCGACATAGATGAGAAACCACCTATTCCTCTCAGGGAAGCGCTTGAGAAGGTGAAGCCCTTCTTGATGGTATATGAGGGGATTGAAAGTCAAGAAGAATGGGAAGTAAGAGCCTTCATCATCTCTCAACTACAGCTATCTGTTCCATTGCAATTCAAGTTTGCTCCCACCGGAAAGTTCTTGCTTTACTGCATTAGTATCTAATCAATTGAGAGATTCTCAAACTGCTTCAGATCTTTGGAATTTTCATTTTCCCCTTAACATCCTGATTTGCGTCCATTTTATCTCTGTTTTGGATATTTCAATGGGATTTCCTTGTCAAATATATATATTTTTGAGCAATAAGTAAATTTCCTTGTCAAATATATATGTTTTTGAGCAATAAGTAGATTTCCTTGTCAAATATATTATCATAAGAAGCGGTAGCCAGGTGCTGTTGCCACTGGTTAGTTGTGTTTGGTACTATATATTTTTGCTCTACCTTCTGGCAAACTTGATCTTTGAGAGTTGATCACTTGCATAGTAATTAATGCATGTTCTAAATTTTGAGTCTTAGTAATCCCTGTTGTTGCTTATAATACACTGTCGCTTGGTTCTGTATCATCCCTGTATTTTCATCTTTACACATTATTGAGCTTGCTTACATGCAAGTAAAGCTTAAACATCCTGAAACAAAATGCAATTGATGAACAGCCCGAGAGTGCAGGAATATTCTCTGTTTCGACTCATTTGCCTGTCTTTTCCACCCTCAAATTACACTATGCATCGGAATGTGCTTGGTTTTGACTCATTTCTCTGTCATTTCCTTCAGGAAGTAGTGAAGGCAACAATGGACCAAGTCCCATTGATGAAAGGGATTGTGGATTACTACAGTGGACCAGACAGGGTTACAGCCAGGCAACAACAAGAAGAATTGGAAAGGGTTGCAAAAACCCTCCCAGAAAGTGCTCCTGCATCGGTGAAGCGCTTCACTAGTCGAGCTGTGCTATCTCTCCAGGTCCGTACTCAAAAAGGCTCTGATTGAATTATAAGGGAAATTGTGAAACTGATATTCATTTTATCTATTCAGATGGTAAGTTCCTGTCCACCTAGATTCTGCCTGATAAGACTTTCAGTGCTTAAAGAAAAGTTGGTTGAAAATGAGTGGCAAACCAGAGAGACTTTGGAGAAGGGAAGCTTTATGTAGGAGGCATTCTAAAGCTTCAATTAACTGATGAATCAGTTGATCATTTAATACATTGGGACACAAAATTCTCTTGTAGATGTAACTCCCCCTCCTTAGACCGGCTTAAAAGTACTTAATTTATTAAGTTTCATCAAGGTGAGGCACCATCTCAATAAAGTAAAAATTGGAGCATAATATGGAATTGCCTTGCTAATGGAGTTATCAATATGTGAATGTTCTGTTGCTTTCCTCACAAGCTCCAAAATGCAGAGCAATCCTGGGTGGGGTTTCGACAAGAAATGCCAGTTCATGGACAAACTTGTGTGGGAGGTCTCTCAGCAATACAAGTGAATGTGGGTTTGAAGAGGGCCTTAACATGGTGGTTCCCTGAGAAGATCGGTTGCATCTCAAGGTAAATGATTTATACAGATCACAAGGTTATTCTATTGAGTTTGAGGAGTTCTTGGAAGGTGCATTATTAGCTAGCATCTTGTAACAGAATCCAATCAAAGTTGTAGTTTAGCATTTCCTTGGAAAGTTTCAATAAGGGCCTTGGTCAGTTCTTCTGTATACATTATCTATTTCAAAGCCGAACATCTCCTGGTACTTATCTGCTGTATTGTCCTGCGAAAGGCTGCTCGTGTTGCAAACTTTGGTGAATTTAACGAATTACCCCCATTAGTTCTTGCATTTGCTTGCCTACTTTGTTACGCTCTAATTTTGGTGTATTTTTGTTACTTATCTGGATGCAATGTTGGTTGGGTCATGGTGTGAGTCGCTCGATTTAAATGCCAAAACCTAATACAAAAACTCGAGTTTCCACCATGATCTTTGGATGAACTGAATCATCATCTACTAACCCTGTAACAGACCATCCAAAGTCGTCAGCTCCCATGGGATACTGTACATGGGCCGATCGAATCGGCTTTGGTGAGCTCAATTTCGAGATTCGAGGAGGCTCACTGGCCCATTGGAGCCCAATCTTGGGGCCCACGTACTCCACAAGGAGAAAACCAGCAGCTGACTCACTTGGTCCGTCATTTAGCGGGGACCGGGGAAAGAGGGAGCAGAGGAAGGAGAAGGGAAAACGATGTCGATTCTATGGGAGAAGAGCGCGACTTGGAGGTGGCTAGTGAGGAGGACGAGGGACTCAAAGCCGTTCTTCTTGGCGCTCGGCATCATCGGCTATGGCGTCATGCAGCTCATCAACACCGGCGCCAAGCAGCTCGAGGCCCAGCTCGGTCAGAAGGCCCGCCCCGAGTCCATGGTCCATCCCTCCCTCTGCTTCCTATTGATCATTAGGTATCCTATCGGAATTGAATGATGTGATCCTGCCAAGAAATCGGGTGTAAACCATCGATAAGCAGTAAGATCGGGCTCTGTCGCCTGCTCTGGTTCTGCTACCGGTTCCATTTCGACTGCACCGACAGAATGAGCTGATGGGTAGCTGCCAAAATAACAACTTTCGCTCCTTTTCAGGCTTCTTGATGTATGTTGCCATTTATGCTTTGTGGAAATGTGACCGGGACACTTGTCATGGCCCGTCAGAAAACAGTGGAGCGACATCGAGTCAAATACAATATAAAAATGGCATCTCTCTCCACGGCAGTGTAAAAAATGGGTCAATCGATGTGTTGGCCTCTAATATTTGGTGATCTCCTAATATCCGCCATTGACGAACATTCGAGAGCAACCTAAATTGTTGTTGCCATCCATGATTGGATTGTCTACGATTTTGTCCATAATGCATTTGGAAGGTTTAAGGTGGTCAATCTCTATCCTGTCTTTTTCATATATCAGTAATGAAAGTAATAGATGATGAAATTATATTCCTGAGCTAACTCTATGATTATTCCAAGAACCCCACAGATCGCTTAAGTATTGTTGTTATGCAAGACAGGAAGCTTGCTCTGTGAACATAGGAGTTTCTTTTGCACTCAGTTGATATGTTTGATGAGACTCATTCTAGCTAGAAATCACCTCTGGGACCCATTCTCCTCATTGCTGCATGACACGCATGGTATTGAATCACTTCTTTGTAGCAGCTTTTTGTCTGGGTGATGTAAGGGGATCTAATTTGAGTATAGGTCAGTGGTTTTGAGAAGCAGCATTTTCTCCTTCTTGATCATGCTCTGGGGTGTTGTTCTTGGAGTTCTCATGTTGATGGTCAGAGAGGACTCCATGACTTGACTGAACCGTCCTCTGTGGCTCTGCTCATCATATTTTTGCACCTGTAGCTGCTAGTGCCATCTACGTGCTGCCTTTGATGGCTGATCGTAGTTCCCTTCTTCAATTTTTTTACATTAATTATGAGATGTAGACCATCTCGATTCAGTCTCAGCTGATGGGAAAGAGTGAACCGAGAGAGGCTAGCAGAATATCTTGGGGAGCTCCAGCGCAAGGAGGACACTAACGACCGCTATGTGGCTGCTCCGAGGGGAGAGACACTGACTCGGAATCCTCACCAATGAATCCAGCCAGTCCCGCAGCAGAACGCCAAACCTGAGCAGAATAGGTAGATTCGTACCCTCTGTCGAGCGTGAAGCCTCTGCAAGTCGGCATACAAGAACGCTTTCCTCGAATTTCTTGAATCGGGCTTTCGTTCTGTTGTTATTGTATTCAAAAAATTCCAAGTACGAAATTTCCCGATGAATCCACGCCTGTGATCGGTCAGTGGCGTCTATCGCTGGTTATACTACTCCTATTCTTTATCCCTTTCACTTGTATGAAATTTCTTCAGGGTCACATCTGAATACATCATACCATGAGGGGGTCAGTTGACTTGAAAGACCAAATTCTTCGCTGAAGTAGTAGGCGGCGCTGAGTTGGGTCCACATCATTTTCAAGTAATTCATCGATGAATAGACACACTGCTACGTGTGGAAAGCCTCAACTCGGATGTGCACACACGAAAATTTTAAACAAACAATTGCACCGGGAGACATCAAAATTTTCTTGAGCTTCCCCTCAGGAATGACTGATTCCAATAGTGAAGAAATTTGGGTGGACTGGACTGGACTGGACTGGGCTGGGTGAATCTCACGTGGTGTGACTGTGATGAAAAGAGCAAAAAATCCTTTCCAACTTCTCTTCTTCCCTCTTTGGTGAAAGAAAGTTGCAGTCCTTTTGTTGATGATGAAGGCTGAACATCAGTGGTGAGTAAGCAAACGTGGGTCCGAGCTGCGTCCCTTCCGTTCATACCAAAAATCCCCCCCGATCTCCCTTCTTCACGATTGGCAGAGAGAAAGAGGCATCATCATCAATCGTCACGCAGTAGTGTGTGTGTGTGTGTGTGAGAGAGACAGAGAGAGAGAGGGAAGCTCCGAGGGTTCTTCACTTCTACTCCTTTCCTCTGCTCTATATTTCAATCTGTTCTCTCTCGCTCTCTCTGTTCTCTGTCATTGTTACAGAGGCTAACCACACTAGTCTCCCCTGCCTGCCCCGAACTCATCGAAATCACCCGTTATTATTCAAACATCGAATACCCAGAAATTTCTTTACAGGCGAAATCGGAATCTCGTTCCGATCGAACGCCATGGTTAGTGATGAGTCACGGTTCTGGTCACGTGGGGTGCTCATCAAGTGGTTGCTACTGCTGCTGCTGAGCCTCGGTTTGCGGGCGTGCCACGGGTTAGGGACGTTCGGGTTCGATATCTACCACAGGTTCTCGGATCCCGTCAGTGGAGTGTTGGATGTCGACGATCTTGCGCTGCCCGAGAAGGGGAGCGTGATGTACTACGCCGCCATGGCACACCGCGACCGGGCAATCCACGGCCGCCGGTCGGCCGACAGTCCCGCGGGTCCCCTCACCTTCTTCCCCGGCAACGAGACCTACCGACTCGACTCCTTGGGATTGTACGTCTCATCGATTGCCGTATGCAAAATCTGACCTCTTTTTCTGTATCTCTTTCCGAATAAAAAAAAAACAAATTTAGTGCCTTTTATTTTCGAGAAAATACAAAAATTGACACACTTTTCTGGTTTTTGATTGATTGAAGGGAAAAAAGAAAGAAAGGAAATTTCATAAGAAGTTAAATCGAATCTATTCTTTTTGGGGGGAACTTTGGGCTGTTATAGTCTGGAATCTGATTCTCCTCCAATTCGTGGATTCAAATCGTTCAACACCCACCCACTGCAATTGTGAAGATCTCAAAGAATTCCCAACTCCTCTTGAGGATGGTGTAGTGTATGAACATGCATTATTCTAAAAACCTACAGTACGTGCCCAGAAAATGAACTCAGGTTTTATGAATTTCTTGATTTAACTATGACTTCATTTCCCATCTATCTGATAGACGGTCTTGTCAGTGGTGGGTGAAACAGTGACCAGAAAATGATAGTGAAAGAGCCATTCCTCTTGAGAAATCTCTAATTTCTTGCCTTCCTACGTTAGCTGTATTTCAAAAGAAGGGCAAGAGAAAACGGAAAAGCATGCCTTCTTTTTAAGATGAATGGGGAAGACACTGTCACGTTTTGCAGGGAGAGAGCCCGTAGAACATTTCCCAGTATTGCCCAAAAAGGCATCCACTCTCTAAGGCATGCATGCTCTTCATACCTTTCTGCCTTACTGTAGTTAAAAAGTACAGTCACAGGTAGCCAACAGTTCCATAGTCGATATGCACCACGGGTAGAAGAAGAGACTGTCACCTTGTGGAGTTCTGTTGTCCACAGATGTACTATTATCATCTAGTTATGATTATTACTATTCTTCTGCATAATAATTTTATAAGGGATTACCTTTCAAAAAAGGTATATTTATTAAATTTTACCTTTTAAGGAAAGTAAACTGAGTTAAATAATGAAATTAAGGGGTAAAACAGATAATAAAATCGATAAAATTATATATGTATATATATATATATGCCTGGTTGCATGTGCTTCCACCGGACCCACTTGAATGTAGTCCAGCCATCCATTACTAGCCCCTCTGCTTCTGAGGTCAGATGGTGATTGTTTGTAGTGTACTGTACTTCCCTATCGTCCAGTCTCCCATCATAGAAAGCAGCTGGCATTTTCCCTGAATTTCTCTCTCTCTGTTTTTTTCCTTGGAATTTTGCTTTTGTTGTTGGTAAAAAAAAAGATTATTTTTCGTACATACGAGAAGTGTCTGCGGATGAGAAATATCTGTAATCTCTGTTTTCCTCGTATGTTATTTCAACAATCTAGAAGTAAAAATCTGTTCACTAGTGCTTCCTGTTCTAATGGAAATTTTCAGTTTGCACTATGCGAATGTAACAGTTGGGAACCCGAGTTCATGGTTTCTCGTTGCACTCGACACCGGCAGTGACCTGTTCTGGTTGCCCTGTGATTGCAGCAGTTGTGTATCAGCTTTGCGGTCTTCTTCTGGACAGGTAAGTGAGTTGCTTCCTTGTCCCCCAAAAAAAAAAAACAATTTTTATTCCGAGAAAGAATTATAATATTCGTGATCTTTTTGTGTATTTGCGTGATTCGGAATAAATGCTGCTATATCTTCATTTTGATGGTGAAAATAAAAGTGGAGATTGGGCAGGAAGAGGAGCGCCCATGAACTGTGGAAAGACCAATTAGCTCAGAGTTAAGAGTGCAAAAGCAGCAGAAATTGAGATCAAAAGCTGAATACTGAATACTGCACTGTGCTATTTTCTTAGATTAGCTTTTGCTCTTCGGAAGCTACATCTTGAGCGTGATGTTGATTCTTTACATTTTACCTGCGTTGAAAGATCACATGCATAACTATTGCTTTCTTTCAATCCTTTATCGTGTGAAACAGAGATTAAACCTCAATATCTACAACCCCAACACTTCATCCACGAGTTCCAAAGTGCCCTGCAACAGCACTCTTTGCACTGCCCGAGCTCGGTGTCAATCGTCTCTTAGCACTTGCCCTTACCAAGTGATTTATCTCTCCAATGGCACCTCATCCAGCGGGGTATTGGTTGAAGATGTCTTACATCTGATAACAGATGATAATCAAACAAAGGCTGTTGATGCTCAGATCACATTTGGGTAGGTACTTTGCGTCTATCCTTCTGGTATGTTAAAATTTCCATTTTTTTTATGTGAGAGTTGGCTGCCATTTTTCCTAGAAGCTTAAGCTCATACAGAGAAATCTAAATCAAGTCATGATGGTACAGATCAACACCTTCTTCTTGCACCAAAATACCATGACTCATCCCTAAACAGGTGGTGGAAACTCTGTTGAGTATGGTAGGGACAGACGTCTGCGCAATGGGCTAGTAACTCAATGGTGGAGCACGCCCCTGATAATTTAGTTGTTACGCCTGGGATGAGGACTCTTTTCAAATGATTTGATCTTGTGTATTGGAATATGGACTAACAGCAGGCACTGTTTAGTCATCCAATCAAGTGCTGTGTGGGCGACCTAAAATGCGTTCTGATCGAACTTAGAACAGCGAATGATGAGAGAGAAAGGAGTGAACAGAACTTGTGCCTCTTGCGGCATGTTAGGTGACTGTTTTCCTGAAAGATGTGAATTTTGGGAAAGCAACTCATTGGATTCAATTTGCGTTTTATCCTAAGTTTTCTAGTCCGTGGCAAATGATAGAGAGAAATTTTTAGGAATTAGAACTGATAATGTACGTCATATATGGTTGAACTACAGTTAGTAGGGAAATATAGTGACAGGCTTCACATTGGACCTCTGTTAAGATATCTTCTCGAGCTTGCGTTTAAATCAGCAGTAATAGTAAAACACTAGTTGCCTTTCTCAACGTTTTTTTTTTGGTTTTTCCTTAAAATAATTGAGCCGTGTTCAGTAATTTGATGTTCCTTGAACTGCATAGCACTTCAGATCTAATTGGGATTATTTCATTGCAGCTGTGGTCAACTTGAGACTGGTTCATTCTTGAATGGGGCTGCTCCAAACGGTCTACTCGGGCTTGGCCTGAGAAACATATCTGTTCCTAGCAGGTTAGCCGAAGAGGGCCTTGCTGCGAACTCATTCTCTATGTGCTTCGGTCTTGATGGGATTGGGAGAATAAGCTTCGGAGATAAAGGCAGCACCGACCAGGGAGAGACGCCCTTCAATCTTCAGCAACCGCAGTGAGCAGCATCCTTCTTTCCCAAACTGTATTCGATCTTGGATCATCTTATCTCATTTAATGCGCCCCCATTATCATTGCTTTTGCTGTATCCCCTTTGGCAGTCCAACTTATAATGTTACGGTCAGTCAAACCAGCGTTGGAAGGAACACTAAGGATCTCGAGTTCGCAGCAATTTTTGATTCTGGCACTTCATTCACGTATTTGAGTGATCCAGCTTACACGCTTATTTCTGAAACCGTAAGTTGGTTGAGATGAAGATTAACCTAAAAGATATCTATCTTTCGAACTACTTACAGTATTCTGAGTTTGTGCTGCAGTTTGATTCACTGGCCCAAGATACACGGCTCTCATCAGATCCCAATCTGCCTTTTGAGTACTGCTATTCTCTAAGGTAACCATAACTAGCTATAGTTGCTGCAAATTTGTCAGAATCGTACTAGATGGTTGAACAGAATTGAACCGCTGGCGAAGAGTGTCGTAGCAGGTCTACATTGAACTGTAACAAATAATCTAGGAAAAATTGCCTCCAGCTGATGACGTAAGGGATCGTCATTTAAGAAATATAAACCACCAGCACACTATGCCCAGTTCTAGGATCATTGCCGAAAATGACTAAAACCCGAGACAGCTAAGATGGCATTATGGCCATTCCTTGATCCAATTGATTGAATCAGTCAATGGGATTCGTCACTGAAAACTATGATATACAGACAAGTCATGAGATCAACCCGATCCCTTTTGTTTTATCTCCAGTTCTCTTTTTCTAACCACTGTCTCATATTCAGATCAACCCAGACCAGCTATACGCATCCAGCAATCAATCTCACGATGAAAGGCGGGGACCAGTTTTCTGTGAACGATCCAACAGAACTGGTTCAGACCGAGGTAATCCTCAGCTAGCTCGAGCCTCCCAGTAGTTTGTCTGTACATTTTCATGTCCATAGATATGTTTGTTAAATGTTGTCATGATCTGCAGGATGGTTCTTATATCTACTGCCTTGCCCTAGTGAAGACCAGAGATGTAAATATTATTGGACGTGAGTATCTGACTCGTCGAGTTAATCTATGAGGACATGCTATTAACCAATTCACCTGATATATATATACATTTGTGCATTTTCTCTCTCTCCTAGAGAACTTCATGACTGGTTATCGCATAGTTTTCGATCGTGAGAAGATGGTGCTTGGCTGGGAGTCATCTGACTGTATGTAACTTCAGCGTTGCCTGCGCCCACCCTGCAGTAGTCTGGAATTCAATAACATACAAATCATCCCAAACATCACAACTTCAAATTCATGATTTCCTTGGCTTCTCTGGCAGGCTATAACACGACCAATTCCAGCATGTTAAACATCCCGAGGACTAACGCCACTCCAGTTCCTCCTACAGTGGTGGTCAATCCTCAAGCCACTTCAGAAGGTGGGAACAAATCGCGGGCACCACCAAACGCTTGGAACTCTCCGCAGGCTTTGAACTACTACACTGTTACTGCGTCGATTCTTTTCTCATTCCTCATCACTATTTGATCATTCTTTGTCCCTCACTGTTCTTCACGGTCCTCATAGTATACAGTCCACAGGAATTCTTGTCTAGGAATACGAATTACAGCATATAATATGATGTACAGCGAGTGGGATTGCCCCAGCTCTTGGTTTTTCTAGCTGCTGCACTTGTCAATATGGTTTTTAATAATACAATGATACGACACGCACCCGTGTTTCCTCAATGCGATGATCTCCGTCAGCGCGTACATTCTAGTTGAGTCGTTGGCATATGAATGAGCAGATGTTGAATTGGGTCCTTATCTAAAAATCAAACCAACAGAAAAATCACAGGAATGGAGGAATCGACTAAGGTGAGAATCGAGATTACATGGCTTACTTCTAATCTAGAGAAGCGCATCAGTCAACAAAACACTTCAAAGATGGCTGCCACTCTTTCGTGATATGCCAACTCCTACTTATTTATTTATATTTTTTTAGTTAATTTCATTATCGACTTTTAAATGATTATTCGAATAGATATACATAAATATTTTCGTTTTGGCAATGGAGAAAATTGCTAATTTTTTTTTTCTGAGTTATGTAGACAAGAGAGAAATGATATGTCGTGCTTTTTGTCAGTGCAGACAGAGTTGACAGCTGTCCAATTGTACGCAAGGCTAGACTCTTTTTTTCTCTTATAGATAATATAGTCTGAAATGTGGGGAAAAAAAGGAGAAGAATTTCTGATCAAGAGTCAAATCATCACCAGTTCGGACACACTCGCCCGTACAAACAGCACAGAACGTGATCCGATCTCAATTTCAAGAGAATTTGTTAGGCCTTGAATTTAAATCCCACGGACCACATTACCAGTTTTAGCTCATATTATTGACTGTGCTGACTAACCGTGTCGGTTGCCTGTCCTCTAGTCTTGCAAGTATCTGCACTTCGCTGTCAGTCAGTCAGTCAGTCGAGCCAATCTTGGAGCAAAGGGAGGATCCATGGATCCAGCTTACGAAGGCTAGTGTAAGTGTCAGTGTGCCTCTGTGTGTGTGTTGTGGGGGGCGGTAGAATACTGGAATATGTAGGTCCATTTTTGTGTACGCATGCATAGTCATATGGATGGTGTCTATTCTAGTAAGGATTTTGACTTCAGGGATGACAGGGGCGGAAGGAGAAACTGGAAATGTCTGCGGTTAAAGAGATGGGACTATGCTCCCTCCTCTACATGGCTGAGGGTATAAATAGAAAGAGACGTGGGGTAGATTAGGGAGGGATGGAGGAGAGCCCCCTCAAGTATGGCTAGGCTATTTCTAGGGTTTCCTCTACACACTCACACTCCCCACAACAACTTAGTACCATGTCTAATGAGGAAACAGTGGAGTCCAGCAGGAAAGAAGAAAGAAGAAGAAGAAGAAGGAGGAGGAACAGAGAAATCAAGTTCTGGTCGAAGGAGAAGGAGAAGAAAAGATGATGGAGGAGGAGGAGGAGGAGGAGAAATGATTAGTGCGAGAGTTGACGAGGGAAAATGGTTTCTATGACCTCGCCACCGATCCGATCGCCTTTGGAATCTTAATTTCCCTCTCCATTACTTGAGTCGGTATCAAATTATGCATATGATATCATGGAATTGAGTTCAATGAAATGCACTTTCTGCTTCATGAGTAAAGAAGAAGAAGAAGAAGAAGAAAATGCTTTGCCTTGTTCCGGTGGATGATGTGGTTGGGAACTTCCTCTCCCAATCCAATCCGGTATTTTATCCTTCTTAATGGGTTAAATGAACAAACCATTCCATTAGTTTTATGACATTTAATTAAAGTATGAAAATCATGGTATAGCCTAGAGATTTTATTGTATGAAACTACCTAAAAAATAACTCAATACCTTTTATATTTTAATAATATTATATATTAATAAGATTTAAATTTTAAATATAAGATGTATGAACTTTTGTGAAAAAGTTAGCTCCCGAGTGCAGGGGAACAGGGAAAGTGAGAATCTCTTCCATAGATGCAGTCTATCTCTCTCTCGTGTCTGTGGTCTCTTTTCTTGCAGGAATACCAGAGGGGGAGAGAGAGACAGAGACAGAGAGAGGAGATGACAGGGAGCTCTTGACCTGACGTCTACGCTCTGCTTTATGGCGGCCTGAGCATGGCAACGAAACCAACCCCATTTCAACAGCCACATAAGATCGTAAGCAGCTCTTTGCCTTCTCACTTTCCTCCCTTCCCGACAGTAACCTTCCCTGAGCAAATCGGTCAAGTCAATCTGCATGCTCCATTGGGGACGGGGTTCGCATGCCGTAGAACTTTTACTACCATGACATCGGGTCAAGTGACCAACCATCTAGATGCTGCCCTCGATGATGATCTGCATTGCATCGTGAACATTGACCTCCACCCCAGTACCGTGAACCCTGGGTCGACTGCAATTCTCCCGAGAGAAAGGAGGACCCAAAAAGAGCAAAAAAAAGAAAAAAGAAAAAAAGAAAAGAACACAGAATCTCGAGAAATGGTCTTCATCTCGGATTCACTACTTAGGCCGAGCGGTCACAGCTGAAAATGTTACAAGTGGGATGATGTATCCTCCATCTTAGGGTGGGGGGCTGCAGGAGGATAAATAACAAGCGCTGTACCTCATGCACGACGGCGTCACTGCATGGAATACTTCCTTTTCCTTTATTCCTATCCATCTAAGAGATGATACTAAGTGTCCTATCCACCAGTGAATTGAATGAATCATGAGGTTATTAGGGGTCTTACTTGTAGCTCTACTGTTCCTGACATACGAAGCCAACTTCATTCACTCTTTCACCACGTACCATTTTTTAGCTCAGTTCACACACACACACACACACAATCTTCTCCGTTGACTTTGATTCCCTCCCTTCTCTTCAACTGCATATTAAAGATCTCGTTCACTTCGAACCAATCAATTAGTGGATTAACCAATTTACGATAATTTAATCGATGCTGTCATCAAGAAGGGTCAGTGGCACACACAGAGCAGGGAAATTAGCCAGAGCCCCTGACCAGTTCCTGTAACATCGCCTTCCTCCTCGTCGGTGTCCTCTTTGTCTTTCTTCTCCTCATCGCCACCCTCGCCAACTTCGAAGTCCAAACAACCACTCCCCGTCGTTGTTATCATCAGCCCCCCGCCCACCATGGAGGAGCTCTGGAAGGACTTCAGCCCCTCGCCGCTCCAACGCCACCCCAGCAACTCCTCCGCCGCGGCGGCTGCGGCTCGAGAGGGCGTGATGTTCCAGGACTTCCTCGGCCCGCCGCCACCAACCGCCACTCCCGGCCACCACGCTGGCTCCTCCCTTTCACCCTCTTCCACGCTGAACACCCTTCAGCCAGTCACCGTCCTGAGCCTGAACTCGGGCCTCGAGTTCCCCTTCCTGGAAGCCTCCAGCCCTCTCCGGTCGTCCAGCGGCTCCAGCCACTTCCAGAGCGGCCTCACGAACGTGTCAACCGGCTCCTTAAGCTGCTGCCCCTTCGAGACCTTGGCTAACTCCTCCCCCGCCTTGCCCTGCATCGAGCCGAAGAAGCAGGGGAGCGACCCGAACTCCGGCTCGGGCGATCGGCGCTACAAGAGAATGATCAAGAACCGGGAGTCGGCCGCTCGTTCCCGTGCCCGGAAGCAGGTTAGCGCGCTGGTTTCCTCCTCTGATCTTCTGATAGTCCTCCATAACGGCCCATTGGAAACTTTCAAACTGTTTTCATATCTGATCTTCTAGTCCTCCCTTTCGGAGAAGGAAATATGAATTTTGATGTCTTAAATCACATTACTTTTAAAGGCATTTGTTGCGTCATTTTGTTTGGATGCTGTGTGGCAGGCATATACGAATGAGTTGGAGCTTGAAGTTGCACACCTGATGGAGGAGAACGCTAAGCTTAAGAAGCAGCAGGAACAGGTAACAGCCATACACTTGCACGCCATTATACCTGAAAAAATTGTTGGTCTTTATAAGGTAACATTAAAATGGAAAAGCAGTAAGAGAGAGGAGGAATGGCCTGAAAGGGCTATCTCCATGCAAAAACACTGGCATATATTGCTTTCAGTGATATTTTGTGCTGGATGGACCATAGACTAACTATTAAATGCATAATTCTGGCCATGCAGTTGTTCATGGCAGCAAGCGGTGCCCAGCTTCCCAAGAAGCACGCGCTCCACAGGCCGTCAACAGCTCCATTCTGAGGAATTTCTGGGCCTTTTCTATGTTGTGGGATGCTTCTCATTGTTGACCCTCTTGCTGTATTAATTGACCAGAACAGTTGCCATTCCAGGGACTTTATTTCAGCTATCTTTACTATTATCAGATGATTTTCGGGATCCATGTGGCTCTTTCTATCAGTCTTTTGGCTCTTTAAGGGGTGGCTGCTGATCTCAACGATTATCTTTCTAGGGGGGGAAAGAGCACCAATATGTTACGGGAAAAAGCAGGTTGGTGTTTTTGGCAACCTGTTCTCGTGTCGCCTAATATCTAAAAGCTCCTTGAGCCTCCGATTTGTTATTTATGCCTTGTGCTAGCTTACCATAGTGTATATCATGAGCTCCACAGAGCTTGACCGATCCCTGTGGGAGATGGGTCGGTTTCTAAATGATCAATTTGTTTTTTTAATTATGAATATTTTCCAGAGAGGGAACTCAAAACAAGAGGACGCATCGTCTTAATCGAGTAGTTTTCTAGCACACTTGAGCTTCTCTCCTTTGTCATGTCTTTTGTTTCCTTTCAAGAGACTAAGGTACTGCAGAGAGGTGCAGGGAAGCCCGATCCGATTCCATGCATTGTTAATTCTAAAGATGCTGAAGCTTCGATTTTGCTTCATTCTTCTTTATTAATGCCATAGTTACTTTGCCATGGTAACACCCCAAGTGAGTAGTCTCATCCCCCATCATCACTTAATTTCGAGAAAAGAAAGGAGGTTTGCTGCATTGCATCCGATCTGGAGCGGAAATCTCGGGTTGGTCTGATTTTTGTCAAATCGTGAAAAAATGATAGGAAGTGAGAAAGGGAAAAGGTCACGAGAGGATTTAAAGGTTGGGGGGCCAAGTTCATCCAATGGGGCGATGGACAATGGAAAGAAGGGTCACAGTTGTCCCTCCCAGTACACGACATCACTTTCAAAACACGTTCCTCATCTGTACCCTATCTTCAGAGTCTTTCAAAATGAACTCCTGAGAGCCCCATTTTGCAATTTCTCCCCCGCATGCTTTGATCCCGCTGATTCAATGGAGAGACAGGACAGACTATTTTAGGGGTTTGACGGTCCAATACCCCAGCTAGGAGAAGGACTGTTTGGGGGCTTCATCATTCGGAATCACTACTTGTTTTACATGCCACAGGATGTACTTACTGGTCGGATGCCTCCTCCTGAGCGGTCGAAATTGCTACAAACAAAACCTTCTCCTGTAGTCACCGACTCGAGTTTGTTGGAGCGTTTCTACTGTCTTCCATGCGAAATATTGTTTACCATTCATTTAAAAAAGATCGAATTTCAAAACTCAGCTAGCTTCGTTTGAACCTTTGGGTTCCATATACCGTGCAGTAACAAAATCGGGAACAGTGAATCATGGAGTCATGCTATTTGTCGTGTAGATGGGAAAGCGGTTCAACTCTGCACTGCAGGCTGACACCATAAGTCCCCCGGTGTCTATGGTTGCTGCCACCACAACCTAGCCTGAGTAAACTGGTAAACCTCGGCAATTCCAAGGGCTTCATAATTGGACATTGAACCCATTTCATAATTCATATGATGGGGGTCGCCGGTGGGTTGGGTGCGGCGCAGCTCTACCGTGCGTGCGCTATTCACGGTTCTACAGTAGAAAGTACTTTATTTGAAGATGGTGATGGTGCAAATGCATTCCGTGCATATTGTCAAAGGGAGAATACGTTGAGTTCAAGCTTAGATGCACCTTTACACCTAGCAATTCATATTGACTTGCCCGTTCTGCACATGAGGAGACACATCACTAGACCATAATCCTAGATGATCCAGTCATTGTGATTAGCTACGTTAATTGTCGTGTCTCACAATATGGAGAATGCTCCTGAAGCTTGGCAAGAGAGGGACTGCAGGGGGCATTTTCGAGGTGCAGTGGCCGTGGGCAAAAGAGTCGCAAGTTTTATGATCGAGAAGCATCCTCGGAACTTCTTGTACTACTACAGGCTGCTGCTGTCGATGTTCCGTGATACCATCCACTGTTACTGCTGAGTGTCGAGACCTCGCAATGCCTATAGCTTGGTCACATCCTTTGTCCTGAAAATATTCCTAGCTCCCAAGGTTTTGTTCGCAGAAATCCTCTCCTATTAACTTGATCCACAAGACAGCCGTTGAATTCTTGAGCTCCATTCTTTTATAGTCGTGCCCCACCCTCCAAGAATTTAGGTACAATGCGAGTCAAAAGTACATGAAACAATTTCACCAGTGCCAAACTCATCATGCTTGACCTTCCAACCACGCTAATTCGGCATGGATGGAGCTTATGGGGACCGAGCTGACCTACATCTATCATTTGCCTGCCTCAGCTTGGCTTGGCTTGGGTCGGGTTGCTTTTACTGCGAAACTGCCCAGTACTAACAGCTCGAGTTGAGCTGGCCCCAGTAGCTCAAAATGTGCAAAATGCATGTATGTTAGTACTGGCAACATCTCCAGCTCATCTTCGAAGGGAAAAATAAAAAATTTTAAAGTCCTTTCCAGCAATAAAAGATTCCTCAGGCTCGAGACAACATGAAAAGCAGTCCTTGCTATGGATACTTAAAAAATGAAAATGGCACCCCACCACTTAACCATACTGTAATAGCTCATAGTGGAACCAGTTCAGAGAAGAGCATAGTCAAGGGTCACAGAGAAAGTCATGAACAAGAGACGAAAATAATGACTATATCCGTGTGAGGGCAAGTTCTCAATAAAATGAAGTCCGTTAATAAATAGAGAGAAACAAACAAATCGAAAGACCATTGTCGAAATTGATTTCCCCAGAGAAACTTCGAGTCTTTTGTCAGTTGGGAAGACAATAATCAGCAAAGGCAGCTGGCTTAACAGCAGAAAAGACCAAAGCAAAGGGAAGGAGATACAGCGCAGGGAGGGAGTAATTATCCGTCGTTTTTCTTCTTTTTGCTCTTTGTTTGCCTTCATGACACCTAGACTCGATTACAATATTGAGCAGGCCTTCTGAGCTTTGCTCTTCTTCTTCTGCTGCTTTGGAGGTTGAAGCACAACCCTTATGGCCTGATCGAAGACTGCCTTCACATTCTGCAACAGGACAAGCAAGATAATCAATTGGTAAGTGGGTAGTAGATGATCAAGCAGAAGCAGAATGGGATCTCAAAAAGGATGCTATGTAATATACATATACCTGCTGGGTCTTGGAACTGCACTCAATATAAGTGGGAGCTCCGATCAACTTCCTCAACTCCTCTCCCTAGAGAATTGAAAGGCATAAGGAAAGCATACAATCACCTATAGAACAATTTCAGGGGAAGAGGCAAAAAAGATAATTATCCCAGGGACCTTGACATAACAAAGGCAGTTATGAGTACCTGCTGGGTGGAAATCGGCACAGCACCAGGATGATCAATGAAGAACTGCTTGTCATCACGAAGATCTAGCCCCATTTAATGTTCAACGAAATCTCAGTTAACCATATCCAAAAAATCATGTGTACTTCATGGATTAATCACAAGAAAGACAAATGCTCAGAACTAACAGTGGCCAGTTCGTGATGGCTCATTCCTAAATGGAATATGCATTCAGCATAGAAATGTTCATTCTCCTATCAACTGATATTGAAGCTTAAAACCTCATCACAGATGATCCGGACTCCCAGAAGTGGCAAATATGGAACAATTAGCTTACTACCTTTTTCATCATCACCACCAGAGGAAAAACAAAGACTTCCCAGAATATATACATAACTGCTTCTGGCGAACTCAATTTGCACAATTGATTATCAATGCATCGGTAAATGCTTCTTTCATGATGAGCCAACATTGAATCCATTTCTCTAGTATCACGTGTTAATCAAACTACAGAGATTATGTACAAGATCTTGCAGAGGAGCATCCATAAAAATATGAAGATATGTCTGTAAAGTAGACGTGAAATTACAGGCAGAAATCTTACCGAGCTTTGTCCCAACAAGGATTATTGGAACGCCGGGTGCATAATGCTTCAACTCAGGAATCCACTAAAAAACAAATGGACAGGTGTCAAAGCAATGTCTCGGGACAGAGACAACAAAAATAGAAAACCTGTTCAATTTGGATGGACTGTTTGTCCTGCCTTCTTAGAGACATTCTCGTAGCTGGCTTTGCTGATGAGAGAGAAAGCCAGTATGAATACATCTGCCCCACGGTAACTCAAAGGTCTCAGTCTGTTGTAATCCTCCTGTCCTGTTCCACCAAATGAGAAACACGTAGGGAAACAAAATAAATCCCGGTTGCAAAAATATCAAAGTCGAATCAGCAAAAGTAGGAAGGGTAAAAAGACAGAATGGTGTGCCAAATTACCAGCAGTATCCCACAGTCCCAAGTTCACAGTACTCCCATTGACGACCACATTTGCGCTAAAATTGTCAAAGACGGTCGGCACATAATCCTGTTCAAACCACATCACAAAATAAAGATGAGAAAGGTCAAAAAATTGACCTAACAATATCTCTTGCAATGAACATTTTTTTTCTGTTTCACTAGCCTTAAAGATTGTCTCGTGACAAGGAATAACATATTCCAACAAATTGAATCATACATATTCCCACATATATCAGTGCCACAAGAACCAGATCCAAGCCCATACTAAATTTTGCAAAATTTAGCTGCCTCTATCCATTGACAATCAAAATATAATTTATCTTAACAGAACAAACACGAAGTTCAAATAGACAAGGAGCAATATATTTGAGTTTTCTCCCCCTTTTTGGGCTGAAAAATATATTTGATTTTAAGAATAAATGAATACCAGAACATGGTCCAACGACGAAGAAAACTCGGAAAATTTAAAATTCAAGATAATATCAAATATGATTCTTGATAGTGGACATGATAGCTCTGACACATTGTATCTGAAGATAAAAATTATTTGGAAACAAAAAATTTGATCATAATATTTTCCTGTCATCCAAGCATCAGCTATCACAGTCAACAGTCAAAAGTTTAAAATGTGCTGCACATCGCATACCTCTGATTCCATCTATCCTTTCATTTGTTTTTTTACCCCAAAGCAATGGAAAATGAAAACTTTTTCCAACGAGAAAAGAGGAACTTTTTTCTTCCTTTTAGATAAGTAAAAGGAAAAAAAAACACAGTGAATGACAGAATGATCATTGCTTCCTGTCTCAGGTGTACTAGCGGAACCATCTGTTGCATTGGAGGAAACAAGGCCAGATCCAGCAAGGAGGAGGAGATGAGACTCACAGTGGGGAAAGTGTTGCTGGTGTAGGAGATCAGCAGGCAGGTCTTGCCGACCGCACCGTCACCAACAGTAACGCACTTTATGAACCTCGACGCGCTCATCTTCCTCTCCACTCAACAGTCCGTCTGTGTCTCTCAGATCTTCGTCACCTGAAGACCTGATCGATCCGCGTCCGTCCCCTCCCCGAAACGATCACTCAAACATCTGCCACAGACAAAGACCCCAAAGATAAAGTAAAAAAAAAAAAAAAGAACACCCAATGGGCTGAGGATCCCGAAACCCTAGGTCGCCAGTGCCCGGAACCCAAGAGGGGGCATAACGAGACACCCAATTGAGCAATCGGGAACAGAAAGAATGTGGAAGATTCTTGGGCGGGTAAGAGGTGATGAAGCTGAAGATCCAAGAAAGGAGGAACTTTTTACTTCTTTACCTTTTCCGGGGGCGGAAAAAAATGCCGTTGAAGCGTTCCGTTGGAAATGGAAAACGGAAAACGGAAGAGAGTAAAACAGGGAAGATAATTTCTTTCCGTTTTTCCTCGCCAACCAAAGGAGAGGCCCCCTCTCCCCCACTCGCCGTTTCTTTTATCGTGCGAGAGAACAGAGCTGAAGGGGCCCTAATTAAGGTTGTCCGCTGCTCTGTTTTCCCCTGTTTTTTTGCCCCCATCTTTGCTGGTTTTCGTTAACCCAATTTGACCGTTCATATTTTCGGTAGAGACCCGATGGGATAGACAGCAGCTAGCCTGTATTCAAACTTTCTTCTTTTTCTTCTCTTTTTGAGAGGCAATCTTGTTAATACGTAAAATAGACTACATGCACGGGACATATCTCTCCCTTGGACAGGCATTCACGGACCGTAATATCTTCACGGGGTCAAAAAACTAATGCGAGTCATCCTAAATCCATGCTAAAAATAGACTAGATGAAATATCTCTGGTTCACAACCTATGAAGATGGTTGGGGGATGGGCTTACGTATGGCCAGGCCAGCTGGCCACTGAATACATCAGCCTAATTCTTCGCCACCGCTGTCCTCCGCTGGGAGGAGGCCGATGGCTGGGAAGATGAAGTCCATCAAGACCATACCCGGAATCTCTTCGAGCCATCCGGGCTGCTTCACAATAGGTCTTCGGTCTGTAGAAAGTTGTCTCGTCAATGTGGTCCACGTTAGAGCAGAACAGCGTTGGAATTTGATGAACGATAGCATTCGCGTATTTCATTCTTGGTGGCCTGGTACTTGTGGAGATCGATTGATGCATGAGCGCGAATTGTTGTTCGACTTAAAGCAAGGATATTTGGCTCTTATTTTGTTTCACTCTCTGGTTGCCCGAGATTGGAATTGCAAGCTTGGAACAAATCTTACAAGAAAGGGGAAACGGAAACCAGAAGGATTTATTGATTGATCCGAGCTTCTAAAGTTACAGGCTTCGTTATGACAGCATTATCAATCGAATCAAGACAGATGAGAACACCAGGAACAAGGCGAATAGTCACTCTTGATTTATATCGAGTATAAATACGAGCACTGACCTAATACTAAACACCCGGCAGATCAACTGCAAAGCGGATGCCAACCAAATTTGGACACAACTCAGGACTTGCAGAATGCGTGGAGTGTCTCATCAAGGGCCTTCCTGTCATAGTCCCCGGTGAAGGTGCAGTTCCCTAGAGGCCCTTTCAAGAGGATGAGTCTCAGCAGCCCATCTGCAACCTTCTTGTCGACCTTAATTTCCATGAACATCTCCAAATCAGTGATATGCATGTCTTGTTTTCTATGTTTTTGAAGGGTAAAAAAACATCACTATCTTACCGCCATGACCGATTTGAACATCTCCACTGTCATTGTCTCAGGAGGGGCAGTCGGTAATTTGGCCTGTTTTAGGATCTTCTGGACCCGCATCACAATTGATTCGTCGATCCAGCCAAGTCGATATGACATGTCAACAGCCATGACCTATGATTTATCAAAAAACCCGTTTAGTGAAAGATCCAACTTGTCACTGACACCATATTTAATCCGAGATAATAGACTGGAATCTCTATATCAGATGAGTGCATTTTATTTGGAGTGTTTGATTCCAAGAAATTTTACATCCTTCTTATCAGCAGCTTCATAAAGATAAAATCAGCAAAGTAGTAGACTAACGATGCCAGCAGCAACAGCCTCTCCATGAAGCCACTCTCCATAGCCAAACCCAGTTTCAATTGCCTGAAACAACAATGTTTGTGGTGAGAGGCAATCAAGAAAGTGTGGCCGGGCATAACAGAACGATATGTGATTCCTTAGTCCTAACCTAGCCTAATTAAAGAAACCAGAAATATAGATGTAAAAATCCTGAAGCTATTCTCTGTACCATTCATACAAACAGCATGACATATCCATGGAAGTTTGCAAACACTAGATCAATCTGAAAAGTCAGACTCACTGGGAGAATCAGCTATGCTAGAAGCGAATGAAAGGTTTTTATAGAACTCCAGATCCTATAAGTTGCCATATTACTCGAATCACAAGAATATTTAACCCATATGATTACATATCTGCTGTCAAGTAACTTGTTAATCCTATGGAATAGAAAAGTTTGCTAACAAGCAACAGGATATGCTAGTCATCATTAGAGCTGCCTTGAAGAAAATGAGAATTGCAGTACAAGAAAGTAATTTTCAACAAGCACAACTTACATGGCCAAATGTATGACCAAGATTAAGAGTTGCCCTCAGACCACTTTCCTTCTCATCCAAGGACACAACCTCAGCCTTGTTTTCGCAGGAACGCTTTATTGCATAGGCTAAAGCTGCAGGATCCCTGAAATGAAATAACCCACCGCATCCATGCGTAGGATTCACATTTTCCATGGGAATATGTTCAAAATGGCTAGTACAGATATTACCTTGACATTAAAGTTTGCATATTCTTTTCCTGCCACTCAAAAAAATCAGCATCCCTTATAAGCCCATACTTAATGACCTCAGCGAGACCTGATGCTAACTCTCTGTCAGGCAACGTGTTCAATGTGTCAGTGTCTACAAGCACGCATTGAGGTTGGTAGAATGCACCGATCAAGTTCTTCCCCAGACGGTGGTTGATACCGGTTTTTCCTCCAACAGATGAGTCAACCTACACAGAGATGGAAGTTAAAACAAGAAAAACAAAAGGAAAAAACATACTACTGTACGCACATTTGGAAGAACAATCAAGGTTTCCATTTTTCTCAGCTCAAGAAAACAGAGAAACATAAGGAGAAGAAAAGGTGCTAATAAGCACCTTTTCTTCGAATGACATTTTGGATCTTACAAACGTATGATGAAGTGCAATGCAGCGTGTTATTCCCTTATTCCCTTCATTTTTAGAGAGGAGATCAACGATTGCAGGAAACATGTCCCCAATTTTCCTCCTGACATCAATAATATAAAAATAGAAGTCTTGTAAGGTGTTAAAGACCTGAGACATAACAGTAGTCGGAATTTGGATGAAATTCACCCCACGGAGGAAAGCAGCAGCAGCAAATCCACACATGTCACCAATAACACCACCACCAAGAGCAACGAAAGTACAGCGGCGGTCCAATCGAGACTCGATGGCCTTGTCAAAGACTTTCATGAGAATATCCTGATCGATACTTGTGTATTCAGTTCAAGTGCATACCATAAAATCCCAGCATAGATGATCACAATCACGACTAGAGAATTGCAGGAAAAAATCATCGATGTTATCAACCTAATAAAAGATTCGAGAGCCCCTACCATGTTTTTGTACTTCTCGCCATCTGGCAAAATAACATGATCAACCGTGACATTTGGGTTTCCTACAGTCAAGGCATGGGTGACTTTATCCAGGTACAATGGCGCTATTGTGTCATTTGTGACAATGAGAACCCTTTTTCCGTGAACGTGCCTGTAACATAGAGATCACCCAAAATCAAATAAGTGGGCCGGAAACAAACTTCAATTAAACGAGGCAATTACTATTGGACTCTAACTAGCTCAAGCACGGTCAATGGAAACATCAGGGTGAACCTTTTTACACGGTTGCTCTCTCAATAAAACAAGTCAAAGTTCCAGCTCGCATTCAAAGCCACGAGTTTTAATTTTAAATAGTATAACGAAAAATCAAGAGCAAATACAGCTAATAGCAATCCCAAATTGAGGTCGTGTTTCAAATCTTGGCTACAAGAATGAGTCCAGATAGAGCATGGGAGCTCGGTAATATTCTAAAAACTGCATCTTTATCAACAAAAGCTAAATCTCTGACGAACTCATCTTGCTCGAAAGTGTCACAATGTACTGGAAGAAAGCCAATTTGAATTGGAGCTGTGAAGCACAATTCACCTCTGCAGGAGTTCGGGTTGATCGAGGAGACCGGAGCCAATATAAATCGGGTAGCTCCGGTCACCCAAATCCACATCAACTATGGTGGGCGACTTGGGGCCGGCCTCGCTCGCTGCCTTGTCCATCACTGGAGCCGCGCTGGCGCAGATCCTCAGCCGGGTAGCTCGGCTCGTTACCGTCAACCCGGCTGGTTTCAGCTCGGTAGGAAGCCGAAAAGAGACCGAGCTAGAGCTGGGTAGCCGGGCAACTAAACGATCAGACGAGCTGGCGGCGAGCTTCCGAGCGACGGGCAGGGACAGGGCGTTGGCTGTCGAGGCCATGGAGTCGGCTCGGGAAGGTTGGAGTGTTCGGTGACGGCGAAGCCGAGGCTGAGTGGACCTAGGGGCATCGTATGATTAAATGTGAAGAAGGTGGTGAGTGGGTGGGTGGAGAGGTTAGGTGGGGTAAGAAGATCATCTGTAGGTTTGCGATGAAGGGGGAAGGGACCATTAGGTCTACTGGGCGGACGGTTGTGATTGAAAGTTGCACCGGTACACTTCTTTGGAATTTCAGGTGATTATTACCCGGTCAGACTTTCTTTGTCGGAGTTTGTTGGGATTTCTTTCTCTCTCTCTCTTTTTTTTTAATTTAGTCTGAAAATAATAATAATAATCCATTTTTTAGATGTTGGAACGGCTTAATTCATTAATAAATAAAATTTTAAATATAAAATTCTGCCCAAGTTTCTCAAAATGCCCCCCGTGTAGTTTGGCTTCATCAAAGACACCCCCATAGTTTTACAGTGGTGCCCAGACCACCTGACCCGCATGGACAAGGATTCCAACCTCAATGTTAGTGCTCATGAACTATCTCTCTCTCTATTTCTTCCTCCATATTTTTTGGACCATCGACCATTTTCCCTTAATATTCGATTCATCAATCTCAATCATTGAACATATTTTGTGCGGAGGCTCAACTCAAGATTTCTCATTCATCACTCTAGGATTAGTATTTTGCCTTATATCTCGCTTGTTGGATTTCATAGAACACATGAACACATGATCCTTCATTTCCAATTTCAACGTATCCTCACATACCACAAAAATTACACGTAAGAGTATGGAGGATCCCTCCAATATTTCTCGATCTTGTGATCGTCTTTTATCTTAAGCATTTCTTTTATCGTGCCTCTGGATTTCCCCGTCCCTCCTTAACATGGTTCAATCCCCCACTGTGGGCTAAATTGAGGCGATAACAAAACTTTAGGGGCAGATATTAGAGAACCTGGGAAAGAAGAACGGCAGGCTTACCACAAAGTCAGCGCAGTCAGAAGAGATGCTTCTGCGGTCAAAAACAGGGCAAAGATCAGAACTGCCGTCTGATCAACGCTGACTGGAAGAAGGCATGCTTGTCCTTTGTCCCCCCCCACCCTCCCTTTCTAAGACGAATACATGATACGTACGTATTTTGCATCCGTGGTCGTGAACGGCAGCTGTATAACATCAAGAATCTTTAAGATTTAATATTTTACGCACCTTGACGAGGCCCGACGACGGCTCACTGGTAAACGGAATCCAGTTTTTGAGAAGAAAAGCTTTGATGAAGTTTTGTTGAGGTTTGGTGTGTCTGTTTGTGTGTGTGTGTGTGTATGAGAGAGAGAGAGAGAGAGAGAGAGAGAGAGAGAGAGTTTAACCAAATAATATTGCTACAGAGAGTGATTTATGCCACTAGGACCAGGGATCTATTTCCTCGGGATTAAATCAGGACTGGACCAGTACGAGTTCATTTCTCATTGTTCTTTGGTCTGGGATCAAGATACTGGCCAAGACCCAATCAAGATGGCCTATTAGCTCAGTTGGTTAGAGCGTCGTGCTAATATCGCGAAGGTCGCACGTTCCAGACCTGCATGGGCCATGTTTTTTTTATCTGAAATTAATTTTTTTTCCCCCAGCTTATATTCATAGATGTAGAGCTCAGACAGGAGAAAACGACTGCAAGTCTGTTACTGTTTTTCCTGATTCTTCAGGGTGAAAAACGATGTGACAAAACAGAAAGATAGTCGAAAAGGATTCCTTTAGCGATCTGCAGCGAGATAGATAGTCGAAGAAAGATCGCTGCATTTGCTTGGCTTGGATCTGATCTGTGTCGTTGGACAGATGATAGGGAAGGCTAAGATGCTGTTCCTAGTCCGATCCATTCAGTCGAATGAAAAATCATCGCCTCGGGATTGATCGGATCGACATTTAATAGCTGCACTACAGTGTAGTGGTGGTCGCTTTTTGTTGTACTACTTGGAGCCGTCCATCCAGTCTCCCTAGTCCTGCACCGATCAAGTTTTGGTAAGGCGTCGGGTCGACCGGTCCACTGGGACTCCCTCGCCTGAATTGTTTTCGATGCAGACAACCTCAATGACCGTTATTCCAGACGATAGCCGGTCAGCATCAGAACGCACCATGTACAGTGTCGGGTGATGTGTGACGTAACAGTAGGCAAATACCCCCAAAACATACCCTCGCACTAGGTCAATGAAGGAGGGGATCCAATATGCCATGTTAAGTTACGATGGGATGACAGGAAACCGGAAAATGATCGACGGGCCTAGATGCCTGCGATACATTTTCCGCATCCGTAAGAGTCTTGAACAATAGGGTGGTGCATTCGCTTGACCATCCTGAAGAAAACAGAGATTTATATCATTCTCGGCATGCTCAGAAGCGGCAATTGTAACTCTCCAGAAACCAAATACTTGCAATGTCATAGCCGGACGGATTACTAATGTCCGAGGCAGTCCAAGGTTACCAATAAAAATCCTGATCTCATGGGAAAGAAAAAAAACAGGATGCCCTCTGGTTGAGCAGGTAACATTCAATAAAAACGAAAGCCAGGTAGCTCATATAAAAGAAAAAGGTCAAACAGCACATTTCTCGCCCTTCCCAACTGTTCTAAAATACCATAGCAACGGGCAGCAGAGATAGAGCTCAGTTTATATTGAGTTCAGAACAGATACGGGTAAGACAATTGTTTCCTTTGAGTCCTTTGCCAAGTGCTTGCTTGCTTCAATGATTTCTTCTTAATACAGAGTCCTCAGCAAATCAACCCATCAAGGCAAATACTAGAAGCTTCGGGTGATTACTGCTTCTCATCCCCATCTGGCTCCTTGTCTTCATCCTTCTTCTGCTATTCCAACGAAAGCATAATTATTGTCAGAACTTGGCAAAATCATGGAATATGTGTTGTAACTATACATCTCCCCATCAGGAGAATTTCCAGGATTTTAACCATGACTATGAGGTAAGTAGAACTCCAGCTGATCTACCACAAAGATCCATACTCCATTAAAAAAATGTCAGAAAATGTAATATGCAAAGAATTCGAGTGCAAATTGAAACCCACCTCAGACTGGTTTTGCATGGAAGCAAGCAAATCCTTGACTGAAGGATCATTTGGATCAACCCCCGGAAGCTGCACACAAGCATCACTATTTTTAGGTACAAGAAGAGAGCAAACATCTCATGATTTTGAATGAACATCTAAGGAAGAATATGAAATGATTAGCAGAACATACAGTTGCAAGAATGGAAGATACAAATGATTGATCCGCCAACAATTCGCTCATATCATTTCCTTCTTTGGCGCTATCCTGAACAGACAATTGAAGAGCTGCAAGAACCAAAGAATGCCAGAAGTGAGCTGAAAAAATTACATCTCCAATACAGGAGTTACAATTGCATTTAGCAATATCATCGAGATAGCATATCAATTGCTATGTCATTTAGCTGAATGAGTAAAGCACCAAGTCTTCAGTTCCTAACAGCATGATCCATTCATTGCATATAGTTCTGCCATTATATTTATCACAATCTAATTGTCTGTCACACACTAATTCAGTAAGCTGGGATGCCCTCATATACTTGGACGTATAGATTTTTCATCATGCTCTTAAGTATGTCTATTCTATTGCTATGAAGTAGCATAAAATGAGTGGTCCTGCATTATTACTTTTTCTTTTTTTTTATTTGCTCTGGAACTGCTTCATAAACTTTGGCGGCATAAAGAAATGTTCATCAATTGCATACACTCAAACAACCCCAAGTGCAGTTCAATGAATAAATTGGCAAATTGAAATCAAGAAACCTCACCCAGCTGCAAATCAGGATCATCTGCAGCTGCTTCAGACATATCAGTGTCCCGCATATCATGGCTCAAAGTGGTGTCATCCATTGACATTGCAAGGGCTCTCCGTAGCAATGCATTTTCATCGTCCTAGTACACAATTTAGTATTTAGTATCACTTTAACGTCAAGAATATGATTCCTCTAGAAAGCATTAAACAAATCGAAAGCCAATCTCACAATAATAAATACCACCAAGTCTATCAATCTGCCCCATTTCAATGGACAAGCATCAAAGCTGATGTCCATTGCAATAACAATATTATTGCTTTCATTTACATCAAAGTAAACCAAAATGGAGTTCATGTGTTCGATAAATGAACGCATCCAGATGAGTTTGGTAATAGGAGTCCTGCAAGCATGGAAAAGAGACTGACCATCAAATCATCTTTCTTATCATGAGCTCCAGAAGCTGAAGCACTGGGACCTTCAGTCATGGTAGCATCTTGTGAAGTGGGTTTTTGTTCACCTCCTTTTTCCTTAGCAGCTTCTGCTGCAGCCTTTTTAGCTGCAGCTTCTTGTCTAGCTCTCTCCTCTTCCATAGAAACTCTAAGAGCAAGGGCCAATTCAGGATCCAGGTTGGGGTCCACACCGAAATCAAAGCCAGAGACACCACCAGCAGCAGCTGCTGCTGCTGCTGCTGCAAGACCGCTTCCACCTTCCCCATCCCCAGTGAAAATAGGTGTGCTACAATCATCAATAGACAAGTTAAACTGGGGAATCCGTTTAACCTTCCAATGAAGCACACAGTATAAAAGAAGAACACAAATGGCTCACTTTATCACAACATCAGATAGTGCATTTGGACCAGCTGGAACATGAATAATGTGGCTGGTATCATTACTGTTCACAGCTGAAAGGAGAGCTTCCAGCTTCTCTGGCTTCCCATCATCCTCTTCACCAAAATCAACAATATCAAGTGCTACACTGTTCTTTTTCAACTTCCTTCCAATCATCTCCAATAATTTCTTGTCATGTTTGATAGGACTGACAGTACAAGGAAACAATCATGAGATAATAGAAAAGAGATAAACCTATAGCATAAAGCTTTAAGTATAACCTTCCAGCAAAGACAATAATTCTCTGTTGCTGCTTCTTATTTTGGCGATGCTTCAGTGCCAATTGAGCCACCTGAATGCCTGCAGCCAGGTCCATCTCACCACCTATTTCCAAGCCTGGATCCCAAAATGGATTCTCATCAAATACTATTCCAAAATCAGCGCTGAGAAAACAAAGCTGTAAATGTGGAGGAGCTAAAGATGCATGGAAAGCGATTATAGCAACGAAATTATCACAATCATGCTCTGTTCCGCCACCACTTCCCACACATCCCCACCACCACCACCACAACCTGCCCCCCACCCCAAAAAAAGAATCACACCAAAATAGCAAGCCAGCAACTGTAATTTCCTTAGCAAATCAGTTGACATCAAATATCACATTGAAATTTAGATGCTACGTGTTTCTCCCGCTCAGCCTTCACAGTAAACAAAATCCACGGCCAGGCTACAGACGTGACTTTATGTTAACAGCATTTCTACCATATTTTCATAGTTGAAACAATAGATAAACACATATACAGGTCATCACGACAAAAGTTTTACAGCAAATTGTGACTAGACTGAAGGCAAATGAAGTTAGACGTTTACAAACATATGTCCTTAAAATTAACGGGAACGCAGCGCCAACGATAAAATCCCTCTTTTGGCCGCAAAATTACCTGGGAAAAGAAGAAAGAAAAGGAAAACTTACCATGCATACACGCCAAAATCTTGCCAAGGTCACTTGTAGGGGTGACCAGAACGCGAACTCCCTTCCCAGCCATGGTTAGGACTCCCACTGTGTTCTCGGGATTCGACTATACCAAGCACCGAACACGACAACCAGTCAAATCTTCCAGCTACTCTCCCCAAAGGTCGGTTCAACACAAATTTGATAATCTCAAGAGCCACTATGATCTTCGCAAATTAGTCGACAATGTTGGCGATAGATACCTGGGTTTTCGCTCCACAGATAAGGTTAACAGCATCAGCCTGAGCTTGGAAACGGCTCGGAGCATAATCCCCATTCCTCATCCACTCAGAATTGTCGATACAGATCATCGTCGCCTGATGATTAGCAACATAGCCCAGAACAAAAAGTGAGGCAGATTGAAAAACCCTAACTTGACAGATGAAAAAAGACGGGGCAGATTCGGCAGGCAATATTTGAAAGGGGACCATGAATTCGCAGCTCCCTGGCTTACCTCGAGCACCATGATTGGAGATTTCGGGCAGGGCAAGATCAAGGGTACAGCACAGGAGAAAGAGGAGAAGAGCGGGATGAGTTGTAGGATTGCTTACTTGTAGAAGAGGGTGGCGTGGTTTGATATGATACGGTCAGGAGCACAGTAGTTCAGCTTCTCCTCACGGAAACTCGTTTCCCCTAATTTATATTATATTATTTTTTAAAAACATTTTGCGGGTGAGTAAATCGAATATTTTCCTTCCGAAAAAAGAAAATCGAATATTCTTGATGATAGTTTTAAAATCGGATCGGACCGGATCGGTCGGTTTAATTAGTTTGATCGGAAGTCAGCTACTCATTTGTTTTATTCTCAAAATTAATTCAATTACATTTAAAATGTGGTTAGTTCTGATTGAACTTGTTCAGTTATTTTTCCGATCAAACCGATGAATCTAATTAAATCCGTAAAAAAATCAGCTATTTTTAAATAAAAAATATAATATATTATAATACATTTATTTTATTTTATTAAATTTATATTTATATTAAATATTTTTATTATAAATTATTATCCAATTATAGTATTATATTAATTTATTTGTAATATTATGCTATAGATATTACTTATTCAATATATGTTCAACCCATTGAACCCCGATTTGACTCACGAGCTCATGAATTCATACTTTGATCGATTTCTAGTCCGATCCAATTTTAAAAACTATACCCTTTGTATGTGTTGTTAGTCATGATCATAAATGTATCATCCAACCACTAAAAATGCCTTGATCGGTCGATATTGACACAGGGAGACCAAAGACGGTGGGTACCCGAGTAGCCTTGGAGCTGTAATGTGCCATGCTGACAACCGATAGAGATAACGGTTTATAACGTCATATGTGAATGTGATAGTATGAGAGGGGAAGTCAAAGAAGGGGTGGTAAATTGATTTAACCATAGATTAACCAGCGAAGGGGCGAGGACTGACCCGTGGCACACAATGGCAAAGGTTGATGGACTTGTCATTGCGATCTTTGTCCTTATCAATATGCAAGAACAGCTTGGTCCAACCAAGAGATCAATGGAGCTCTCAAGTTTCGCCTGGCATTTCATGGGTTGCCTCGACGAAGAGCGGGCATGGGAATCAAAACTGTGAGCTACATCGTCTGCGTCGGTGCACCGTTCAGCAATTCTTCTTTTTTTTTTTTTCCAGCCATGACAGAAAGACAAACAATTTTCAACCAAGGAACTCGCGAACTAAACAGACGAGTATAAATGGAGTTGATGGAAAAGCGAGAACAAGCTGAGAGCAGCGATGCATTCTGCTATTGCCACTTCCGATGCATAGCAAGACAACATAATATCTATGGGACCAATCAACCGAGCTGCTGGCTGCATCAGACTACATCTTCAGAGGACACAAGCCACTGTCTGATGAGCTCGAACATAGCTGGAAAAAGGAAAGCGAGGACTGACATGAAGAAGTACGTTAAAATTGCAACTGAGTGGAAGCCGTGACACACGATACCAATGTCTTGTCTGCAGCACTATTCTCTAGCTGCCGCTGTCCAAACCAGAGAAGAACAGCCAGAACGAAGCCGAAGGATAAGTACGTGTCATCAATAATTCCCTGGAAGGGATCATTACCTTCAATGGTAGCGTCTTGCCCCATGGACATCCGATCCCAACCTGGAGGAGGCATGGAAGGTCTCGTGAAAAGACTGAATGGTAGTCAATCGAATCGAATCCTTCTGATACCCACAGAAAGAATCCATCGCCCAACTGAGCGTAGGTAATAGGATGCCCGCAGAACTCAGTGAGATGCAGTGAATCAGGAAAAGTTGCAGCTCTCACCAGAAGCTTGACCCTCCGAAAAACTTCCAATCAAACGTCGAATCGCAGCAGCCATACCTTCACCAGTTTATGGGTCTCCGCCATGTAGTACACCACACCTTTGATGCATGCATTGTTACCGGCCTTTGCAAATGCAGGGCTGGGCCATCACCTGTTTTGCTCGGGGCTTTTCCGGTCATGACAATCGGTAAATTGGGGGGAAAACCCCATAGTATCCTACCTGATGAAGAACTGATGAAAGTGATACAATTAGTAATAATTATAATAATTAAGCTATTTACTCATCTTAGACATTTTTACTGTTTACTCGCCCAATAGTGGTTTCAATCATCATGAATCCCTCCAATATTCAATTGTATCGGGAAATCTCCCCTGCTGATTGTCCACCATGCCAAATTGGACACATTGGAATAGACTCTGCAGATTGACTATAACATTTAATTTTTCCCCATTATCATCAGATTCCCTTTGACTTGATTTTACTTATGATACCTAAATTGAACTTGAAGACACAGCTCCTGATTGAATCTGTATCTGAGTCCAATCAATCCTCTACGAGATTAAATTTTCCTTTTAACTATAAAGTTTTTTATGTTATCAAACTCGAACTTGGGTTGCACTAAACTTGTTGGATCCTACATGTAGTTAGACACCAATCAAGTGTTGAGGGACTGTGTTCAGGCAACAAACTTTATTTTTCTTCATTACTTTTATGTGGTTGAGTTCTTCTCTAAGTAAATGAAGGCGGGGAACTGAATAAACATTGCACCTATTGCACAAAGTTAATCTCTTTATGTTGTTCATACAGAAGCTGCCTCTTATTGGCTTCTACAAGACAATCTCTCTTCACATCAGAAGTGAACTAATAATTGCACAATCTAAACAGTCAAGCACAGGAAATTACCTATAACAAAGCCTATACGTCTGATGGAGCTATTCGAATCCTGACAAGTTCTTCACCAAAGGGTGACAATTGAAACTCCAGTTAGTGCCTGCAACTGCAACTGCTGTGCTATGATTCTGTATCATTTTCTTTCCAGTCCAACATGTCAGATGTCATGTTAGATTTATGGTCGCTTTACATGTGAGAAATCCACATACTTGCCTTGGTACTGAAGGGAGAACACTTTGCTTGCAGCTATCAAAATGTAGCTCTCTTGAGGGATGTGACCATGAGAGAAACGCCAGTGGGCGCTGCTGCCATCTCCATATCAAACGAGTCGTACCGGAGGAACAGCTCGACCAGCAACAACCTTGCCACCAAAACTACAAAGTCCTTTCCAGCACACTGCTTGTTCCCAAGGTTGGGGCTTGCATCCTCAGGTCCATTGGACCAGAGAACATGCCTCAGCAGCCTCTTACCATCACCTATGAACCGGCCTGCCACAAACTCATCAGGCCTTTCAAATATCCTTGGATCCTTGGTCGCCAAGGGTTGGTAGCCAACCATCAATTCTCCCATTTTCACCTCAAAAGCTGAGTCATGGCTTTCAACCACTATATCCTTCTTTGCCCTGCCATATTGTAATGGTAAAGGCGGTTCAATCCTGAGGCACTCATACACAGCAGACTTCATCAGCGGCATCTGTTCCATCACAGCCATTGTGACCTCTCCCCCATTGGATCTCACAGCCGATCGTATTTCCTGTGCTAACTGTGTATGGAGGATGAATCCACCTAGAAAATCAGCTATACTTAATAATCAAAGTTTCTCAACTTCAATGAAACAAGTACTACGGTAATAGTTCATTGTACCTCTGCTAATCCATTTGAGCAAGTTGGTAAAGAAGATCTTGATGCCCCAAAAGGAATTAAAGCAAGTGATGAATAGCAAACTGTGGTACGCTTCTTCCCGAGAGAGTCCCATGTTTTCCGCTTCCTCAAGTACATGTCTTGATGCGGAGTAGAAGAAATCGTGCAGCCTCACGTAGTCTTCTCGTGTTGAAAACAGCGGGAAATGGAAAGTGTGGATGTTCAGATTCTCCAGGAGCCTAGGGAGGTCCAGGTTAAGGATGGGACCGACCAGGAACAAGACCCATCTTTCGATTATTCGAGGTCCATCAAAACCGAGCTCTGTCTCCCTCGGGTTTACTCCAAACAAAGACTTTGACAGGAAGTCGAACGCAGCATGCTCGTTGAGAGCCCCGAAGTCAGCGCTTCCTCTGGATGAGATACCAAGCTCGAGAGTGTCGAAGAGCTCGCCGTAAGTCGAGCGGAAATCAGGAATTACACGATCACGCCCAGACTTGAGAAGGAAGAACACAAGCTTCTTCAGCTTCGCGTGGCTCAGCTCCGACGGATCAAGGTAAGGGAGGACTCTATGCCTGTAATTTTCGTGAACGGACGGCGTATTACTCAGTTTCGACTATTACAGCTGAAGCCAAAAAATTCTGACAATTATCACAAACTTACCCGCCCGTGAACTCTGTGGAAGGCATGAAGGTGCCTGTGAAGAGATCCTTCTTCTCGACCTTGGTGACGTCGAAGAGCACTGGGAAGCTCTTCCCGTCGAGCAAGACGACGACGTTCAGGTCTTGTGCCACCAGTGGCCCAGGTGGCAGACTCGCCCGGTAGACCGTCGAATGGTACTTGCGGATCCGTGATCTGAAGAACTCATCGGGGCCTTGGTTGTAGAAGTAGTCGAGGCGGTCCCTGAGCGGACTGATCAGGGGGATGCCGCCTCCTCCGGGGATCTTCCGGATTGGGAGCTTTTCGGGATCGGCGGCCGCTTCATTGGCTGGTCGTGTGGCGAAGGTGGCTGTGATTGGGCATAGGAAGCAGAGACGTCGGTGGTGGAGCTTGGACCGGTGGTCGGAGGGTGGGAAGGGTTTGCCGAGTGGCGGGAACGGCGACCGGGTGGAAGCCATGGCTACAGATATGATTCCAAGTTTGACGGCTTAGGAGAGTGGGGGTGGGAAAGAAAACGTGTTTTTTTCGAAGTGGGGCATCCTGAAACAATTGCAAAAATAAGGGCATACAATGGTAATATGGAAACAGTGAGGCTGCAAATCGAGCAGATTAGAAAATTTGAGGCGTAAAATGGAAAATTTTCCAAACTAGAAACGAACGGTTCAAGTAGAAGGGAGTTAGCAGAAGGGAGCAGCTGTAAAGATTGGGTGGCCCTCAAGCTTTGCCTCCATGGAGCCTCGCTTACTCCATCACCGGCCTTCCAGCCTTTCAGGTTCGAAAACCCTTCTTCTCTTACTCTTCAAACTATCCCACGAGTGGTTCCTTTTTTACTCCATCTGAGTATGTAGAGCCATTAGAAATCATGGGAGCTCGAGGGAAGTTTTTCTCGTATAATCTTGAAAGGCTCTTCATTTGAAATTGGAGTTGCTTTTAAAGTTTTCATGAGAATGGTTAGTTGCTTCTGATAGCAATTTAACCTCATGTGCTGTGCTGGGAATTGTAATTCTATTCAAAGAAGTGTTTTGTGAAGATTTATGTTTTTCAGCTTACATTCATGAGGAGTTATCTTTTCAGTAAGTTCCATCCGTTAGATTTTGTTAGAAACCTTCTCAGATGATACATATAGCTAGAGGATGTTGATCGAATGATTTTTGTCAAAGTTTCTCCTTTCCAACTCCATATTTATCTGGTGCTTTAGGTTGTGTAGCCTAGTCAAGACTTGAGGGTCTGCGATGAACACTTTCTGAAACTGTAACTAGGATTAATTTATAGTTCACGGGATAAAAAAACCTGTGCTTCAACACTTCCACAGGGAGTATGCTTTTCTTGGCACCATGTCAGTCATGTAGGAGGTATAAGTGCATTAAACCTCAACCAAATATCAGAATTCCGGAGAGAAGATGCTTATTGAAGCTATCAAGGGGAGAAAGAAGCTATCTATCACAACCTGTAGGCCCTCGGGTACAATGTGCAGATGAAGGGCATAAAGAGGAATTGACAGCACCAAACAGGGAGTTGATGGATGCCTGTGTGGTTTATAGTGTAGCCCCTGCTATGGGTCATAACCAGGTAAAATTTGTTTCTTTATGGGATTGCAGTAGATAATGAAGGCCAAATTAACTGTAGATGCAATGGGAAGCAATCCAGTTTGGTGCGAAATTTCAATTTCCTAACACCATCATCCTCTCAGACTAAACAGATCATGAATGTGACACTTCATAGGAAAGAGAGGCCATTAGCACAGAATTAGTATCCTGATTCATTTCATGTTTGTTTCCTGTCTGAAGATCCTGTGACTCTTGCTGAACTATAGCAAATTAGTACACAATTTTGCATAAGGACAAGATTACTAAGCCGCTTCCTTAGTCAGCAAAAGCTAGGAGAGTGTTTTTACTTTTCTTTTATTATTATTATGAAAATTTTCAAGATGAAGTTATATTGAATTTCTTATCTCTATAGGTCCAATGCATAAAACAGACAATATATTTCGGCATGCTTTTTCAGGATGTAGTTTTATTTGTGTCTTGCCTTGCTTTGTCCATTGTAGATTCAAAATTTTGCTTCAGAGCATTTTTTTTTTTGGCTTCTTAGATGTCAACTTATCTTTAAAACAATATTAATAAGTTCAAATGTCACTCAATTGTCATGGTATTTTTCTAGTAAATTTCCAGAAAAAGCAATGATATTATGTGAGATTTGCTCTTGCTCCTACAGGAGTCTCATCCAGAATCCCATCTCAGAGTTCCTGCCATTGTTGATGCCCTCAATAAGATGGAGCTCACTTCAAAGGTATCAGACTCATATTTTTGCTACATGTTTTGTTGTCATTTGCTTGCTCTCTTTTATATCAGTTTGAAATGGATAATGATGAAAGGCCTCAAGCAAGAGTTTCTTTGATCCTATTTAAAAAGTGAAAATTTATAATTATGTTCTTCTTTCTGAACCAAATTACATTTCAAATTTCCAGTTTATCTTGATCTCCATTTTTCAAAGATATGATTCTCCCCTATTTCTGTGTTCCCAGTTTCGTGGATCTGAAGTTCTTGAACTTCAGAATGCCAAGCCTGCTTCGGTAGACGATATCGTAAGCGTGCATGCCAGAGCTTATGTCTCTGGACTGGAGAAGGTATATCGGATGACCCTTCCCACTATCTTCTTGGTGCCCTTACACAAGCAGTTGGTTTGTATGGTTCGTGCATTATCTTCTGTGAATTCCATATACAGGACAATATGATAGATTAAAATTTTTACCTCATGACTTTTGAATTGTTTGAAATGACTTCCCAATTGGATTTGTATATATGAAGCACGAATTTTGAGCTGATTAGAATCAGTTGGAAGTAAAACTCTCTATTACTGCCTGTCTTATCTGCTCAAAGGTTCTGTTGGGTGAATACTTGCGATTAAGTAAATCCTTGTCCTGGAGTCGTCAGTCTAGATAGAATAAGTGTTTCAATGTATTTATTGTGGAAAAAATGAATGAAATCAAGTTTCATCCGCAATAGATACCAGATTGAACCCATGAAATAGGTGTCTAGAGAATATCATGAGTGGTGTCAGGCCTAAATATTCTTTTTGCTTACTAGCTAACTTTGTTGGTATTTTACTGCTTCTGCAAGCCCCGGACTTGACTAAATAGCAAAGTCCCTTTTTCCTGAGTTTCAGGCGTTTTTATGATGCAGGCCATGGAAAAAGCTTCAGAGAAAGGAATTATATATATTGAAGGCTCCGGACCAACATATGCCACCCATACCGTATGTTCAATCATAATTTCTAAGAATGTCCCCTTTTTGCTTCGCCTTATTGGTGTCACAAACTTGGAGTTTTGGCAATTAGTAGTTTAAAATATGAGGTACTCCAATCAACTGTTGAAGAGCTTCTTGATGATATGACTGATTTTTATCTGCCCATGTCCATAGAATATCAATGGATTTATGCTTTAATTTTACTTCAAAATAACGTTTTCTGACTCTGAAAAATTCAGACATTCCAGGAGTCGCTTGCTGCTGCTGGAACTGGAATCGCCTTGGTTGATTCAGTGGTGATGTCTCGACCTCTCATGTCAGTGTCTTTATATATTTTTTACTGGAAGTAATTTAGCATTATTGAGTTTATTTTGGTGTTGCACCCTCTCTCTATGAAACTAATACACTGGACTTGCCACTTCAAATTTTGATACATAACCCACCTTTGTCTACACTTCTAAACTATGTCTGCCAAAACTTGCCACTTAAAATTTGTGTAGATAACCCACCTTTGTTAACACTGCTAAACTTTGTGAGCCAAAACTTGTATCTGACTGCCAACGTTTTGATCTTTATTTAAGGTGAATGCATCTAAAATCTCCCGAGATCCACCTACTGGTTTTGCTTTGATCAGACCTCCGGGTCACCATGCGATCCCAAAGGGACCGATGGGCTTTTGTGTCTTTGGTAATGTGGCAATAGCAGCTCGTTACGCACAACGTGTACATGGGCTTAAGCATGTCTTTATCATTGATTTTGATGTTCACCATGGGAATGGGACAAATGATGCTTTCTATGATGATCCCGACATTTTCTTCCTCTCAACTCACCAGGTAAGTGATATGTACTTGCAATTTGCAATACTTACACCATAGTGAAGCTTGTCTCATTAGATGTCTTCAAAATCCAAATCCTTTGAAAAGTTTGCTGATAGAGGAATTGTATAATGTTGCAAATTCTTTTTTTTTATAAGTGAAAAAAAAGGTTTCCAAAGTTGCCAAAAAATCTTTTCCTCACTTTCATCTTTTTTTAGAAGAGACATGAAAAGGCAAAACTCCAATGAGTATCCCATACAAAATTAACTTTGTGTTAAAATGCCTACATTTTGTCTGCCCTAACTTATCTTCAGTTCTGAGGGTTGGGAGGATCTGTATCCTACAGTGTCAAATAGAACTTCACACGCTTTTGACTCCTATTGATTATGCAATTTGATGTTAAATCTTTTATGGCAAGATTGAGAATGACCTCACCTTATTTTAAGGGAGGAGAATGTCATGTAGAGTATTAATTACAACTATGTACATGTGGAGATCTAACAAGAACGGATGCAAGGAATTATAGATTATTGCATAGAAATTGCATCTCAATCACTACAGTATCTTTCATCTGTTATGTATAAATTCAAAGCTCTTTAGGAGAATATCCTGGTAGTTCTGATGGAGTTATGTTTGTATAGGATGGAAGCTACCCAGGAACAGGGAAGATTCATGAAATTGGTACTGGGAATGGTGAAGGGAAGACACTTAATCTGCCGCTGCCTGGAGGATCAGGAGATATAGCCATGAGAACTGTGTTCGATGAGGTTATCGTGCCCTGTGCTCAAAGATTCAAGCCTGACATAATTCTTGTCTCTGCTGGGTGAGTTAACAGCTAGCCATGCATGTGTCATATCTGTTAGGAAATTGATAGAAGTTCACCCCAAGATTCTATAAGGTAAATGAATGTGGGCACCTCTACACTTGAATCACAAATGAAAAAGTTTTCCTGTTCCCAAAATCTATTATTAGAATTAGAGGGTTCTGATTTCTGTTACAATATCTTGACTAGCTAGAATCCTATTGCACTCCCACCTCAAGTAATGTCTTTGAATTCGTTCTAAACTAACAATCAGCTGAATATAATACCTGTCCTCTTTTTCGATTGAAGGTATGATGCTCATGTCTTAGACCCATTAGCAAATCTGCAGTTCACTACGGGAACATACTATGCACTAGCCTCTAACATCCAACAGCTCGCGAAGGAGCTTTGTGGAGGCCGCTGTGTTTTTTTCCTCGAAGGAGGGTATAACCTCAAGTCACTCTCATACTCAGTTGCTGACTCTTTCCGTGCTTTTCTTGGGGAGCCAAGTGTGGCTTCAGAGTTCGACAATCCTTCAATTTTGTATGAGGAACCATTGGATAAGGTGAAGCGGGTGATCGATGCTGTGAAGAGTTTACACTCCCTGTAAAGGTACACCTAATCTGAGCTCCCAGCTGTGGTGGCCCCAAATCCAGGGAGATACTGAGCAGGAGCAGAAAGGGTCTGAAATCTTACCTAGCGCTTTCTCAACGAAACGCCACCCCTGTATAGCAAAAGATATAAATTTATACTCGGCTAGCATTTTCTAAATGCAATAGCAAGTATACAGAAGGCATGAAACAGTTCGGAATACATGTATTTCTTGTATGAATGGTTTTACACTTTGATTATGTGACTGATGTAACATATGGCATCCACGTTTATGCATGTGACTGTTGATCCTTTTGCCTTCAAATCCACGGTATTACATCCAGAACTTCTTGATCAGGAATTCCTTACTTCAAGAATCAAACGGATGCATGCCCGAGAACCAAGACAGTCACATTACACCCTGTAAGGCTCTGCTTTTTGAGGACTTCCAGCACTTTCTCGCCACCCGTTGGGATTCATGAAGAGCCGATTCTCCGATCCCTGAGTTTCGATTTCTGTCTACAAAACTTCAATCTAATCTACAAATCGCCAGCTTAGCGCGGCCTCTTTGCAGCACAGTATTGAATGAATGTTATACTGTTCCTTGCTCGGATGGTAAAGCTCTTGTGATTGAAAAAGGCTGGGACGTCGGAAGCAATCTTTTTGACCAAAAAGGGGTGGCTCATTCGATAAGTTTCTGGACGAGACCAGAAAACACGGTTTAATGTACAGCATTACAGACAATCAGGATGCAGAATCTTGGAAGCACCACCGAGGCTTTGTGGACAGGAGATGCCTCCTGCCCCAGTTATGGAAAAGATCACTGCTACCAGTTGTCGGCTAGAACTATGAAACAAATAATGGATCGTTAGTTACTATGACTGCTTTTGCTGTCATTATTGGTCAGCTGCACATTTAGTCGAAGGACCTTTTTCTTGTCGGCAAGAAATTATGTCAGTCATCTGCATCCAGTAAGGATTGTTTATCCTTGGAGTGACCAAGACATAGCACAGCCTCGACCAAGGATGCTTTCCCTATATCGACACCAAAGATATCTCATCAAATGGAGGCTCAATCTTTTTCATGACTTCCTGCAGGGATTCAGGGCATAGAGCCTTCAGTGGAGGCCATGTTATAGAGGATTCAGAGTGAACCCCTCTTAACTCGGGGGCTGGGCAAGATCAAGAAACATCAAAGCACAAGTGGCAAGACGCAAACTTTATGAAAGCCATCGGTGCTATTCGAACTTTACCGAGTTTCTTAGCTTCTATGGAGAGACATAAGAAACACCAGTGCAACTTCCTGCCTCATCTGTGGAGAATGATCTTTTACTACAGCAATCAATTACTTGCCTTCTTCATGTGAGCATCGAGCGACTTGACCACAGCTCTCACATGTTCATGTTTTCCAACTGAAGTACATCACAGCCAGTTGAAAGAGAAAGTTATCATATCTTCAAAGATTAAAATGGGGACCTTCCTCTTGGAGGTTTTTGCTTTTGTAGCAGTAAAGAGGGCGGGGGGCACTGAAACTTTTGGCGGGGCAAAGATTCCTCTACCCTAATGAGGTCAGCATCCATTTGCAGTGTAAAAGATCATTAATATATCACGGTAATTAACAGATACTTCAGAGTCTCCAGCACATCACATGAGCAAGCGGAGTTTGACGGAATACTTGTATAGTGTGAAATATCAAGATCGTGCAACAGTTTTCTATTCTCAATCAGTTAAAATGGAGAGCCTCTGCCGAAAGAGGACGGCTTAGAACAATTTCAAAAGGTGATGTCGATGCCTTTCGTGGACCAAATTGGTCCCAAGTGGGGGGTGGGTTTAAACGCCGTCTGCTTTTTTCTACGATAAACATAAGCTATGAGTGTGATCTCTCACTATGTGTTTTTCCTTTCCCGTTTCCTTTTCCCACATTCGACCCCCTTCAAGAGACTCATTGATCGGAACCAGTAGACCGGTTGTTTTAAAATCCGCACAGAGTCAGTGTATCTATCTGATCAGTCAGTCTCTCCTGCAGTTGTCCCGTGTGGCACGCACCCGCCGCTACCGGGTCGGGATTTGGTTTTTGGATTTTGGGAGTTGGATTCTCTTGGCACAAAAGATATGCTAATTAACAAGATTGCTGACTTCAACCACGTCCATGCAAATCAAGAGGACGATTTGCTTAGGCCCTCTTAGGGAACTGTTAACAACATGAGATTGTCACCGATCCCCCAGATGAAGACGAATCTGGCCAATCCAACTCGCAGCTCTCTACGTCGATGGGATTCATTAAATCTGGATATCGTTTTCCGTTCTGCAAATTGAAGGGCAACTTGGATGGTAAAAAAAAAGAAAACAAAGGAACAAAAGACGAGGATTGTCTCACTGTTACGCCCATTAGGTTGTGTCGGATGAAGGGTTACCGTCACTTCCTTCGAAAGCCAAATCAGGTGTATCTATGAATTTAGTTGCAGAGGATCACGAAAATTACTATCCCGTCCAATGGAAGGAATGGCTACATGTACCATATCGTTGGATGGGATCCAGAATCCCGTCTGGGTGATGTGAGATGCTGCCGCCAGGAGCCTTTGGCATGTAGTAATAATGAAAACTTGATTGGCGGTCCACGATCAAGTCGGCAAATTCCGTCCCCCCCAAAAAATAATAGATATGTGAACCTCATCGGAACCTTTCAGAGAACAATACGGGGGTGGGGGACATGAACGTACGACTCCATGGCTACTTGTGCTTTATTTCCCTCTCAAACAACAAACACACCATCTTTCTTACGTCGTGGTGCCACTCGTGACCAACCGACCGACCCCTCGATGTCGTGATCTATACCGACTCCTCGATAATGGAGTCCGCCCGGTCGTTTCATACATAGGACTAGATGTAACCCCCTACGGCACTATCAAGTCTGGCTCAGTCGACATGTGGTTCTCTCCACAAACTGTAGATTCCATTCCCACATCACTCCTTGATGTATCCTTTGGTTTCACATGGCGGTCCCCCGATTGTTCAGATTTTTCATTTCAGGCATTGTCTTTTGTTTTTCTAATCATTTTGTGCCACGCATGCGTTAAAGTAGTGGTCATATTTGGGTAACAGACGGTGCTTGAAGCAAAAGCGAAGCTCTGATTAATCAGTCAATTTATAAATCCAATAGGGCAGATCTCATCTCACTGAACTTGGGATTTCCCAGAACAGAACCCCCAGAAAGGGGAAATGGGGTCGTCGCACATTCACTTATATTTTCCTTTTTCGACTTATAATTCTAAAAATAATGATTGGTGTAAATAAGGAATGTAATAAATTTCAATTATGGGAATTTGGTTTAAATTACTCTAATCTAATCTAAATTGAGAAGTATTTCAACCACCATAACCAGTTGGACTTTGATTCCCTTGGCATTGGCCAGTCATCTAGCAAACCAATTAATTAAGGCAGAGCCATTCAGCATAAAGCTGTAAAGAAGGGTCAAAGGGGTGCGTGTGGGAACTTTCAGTGCTTTCAAGCAAAGCGTAATCCCCGTCATTATCATTAGGATTTGGGGCAGCTGGGTCAAGTTTCTCTTGTACAATACCCTGTCCTCAGTTCCTGTTGAGCTCTGGCACATTATGGAACCAGCTATGACCTTCTTCCTCTGCTGCCTTCTGCCGTGGGAAAACTACAGGTGCCTAAAGAAATCATCTGAAAACTTTCCCAGTGAGCAAGAGGACGAATAGGGAAATTGCCAGTTGAGCGGCTGCAGGCGTCCGGGGGAGTCTGACCGAGTCACCTGTGGCCAGATCGGCCAGCCATGACGTGGCAAATGCGGTACCTTGGATCGGGGCAGGGTCTGACCCGGGGTCCGAATCCGTTCCGGATGAGTTGCTCTCATCTGTTGTCCCAGTCTTCTTCGGGGGACTGGAATCTGTGGATGATTTCAAGCTGCACAAAGCATAAGTTGCATCAGCACTGTCAATTCCTGTAGCTTTTCTATCTAATGGAAAGAAAGAACGCTATGACTCTTCCCTCCATAAATCTCCGTCTAAACAAGCCGTAAATATAATCCTTCATATGAGATCTAGCTTCTCATCCACATGATCTTACCAACTTCTGTTAGTGCCCTTCATGGCCCACTCTTTACTTCTACAGCTGAAGTAGTCTACATCTCATCATCATTTCACGCAAAAATTTAAGCCTGAATCCTCTGTATAACACAGCAATATCCACAAACGGCTCTCAGAGATATGTCTAGCAGCTAATTTTGCCCAAGAATGGCTAGATTGAGCTGAAATCCTAACATTATTACATAAAAAATTCCATTTGCATCCCACACCAGATACGAGCCCGGGCAGATGGCCTGCTAGTTACACCATACCTGGGTTTGTCGGGGCAGAACGTGATGGTGTAGTCGGCACCGCTACACGTGAAGGTGCTCGTGGCATCGTCATAGGCATAGCTGTAAGATTTGGGACAGGCGGCCTTGAAGATCTGAGAGTAGAGCGTTGGCCTGCAAGTGGATGGATTATTGTACGCGCCGCTGCAGCAATATTCGGGGCTCCCAAATGCCTCGCAGGCACTCTTACACCCAGTGCCCTCCCCTGTCCTCAGCTCCTCCGGGCACTGCTGGTTCAGATCCGTCAAACATCCGGTTGTCTCACAGCTTCCTAGCATAGGGTACACGTAATACTGTCAGTTTTTTGGATGCAAAAGCAAGCTTTGAAATGGGTGAATCTGCCAACTATAATCACCATTAAGATAAAATCTTGATCAGTATATTAATGGACGTGTTGCAGTTTTTTCAAGGAAGTGTCCAAGATATAAGAAACTTCCATACACAATCTTTACTAATTCAGTGTCAAGCTGCCAGCAAGCTCTCCCACGTGATTTTGCCTCATTCACAAGAGCCAGATTTTACTTACAGAAGAAAAACATAGATGTGGAACTCCAATGACTATAAATTAGTGCAGACTAACGATAGTTTTACCTGAACCGCCGGTGCCGTCAACAATCATTGGCAAATTGTACCCGTCAACTAGGCTGACGTCGTAGAAGTCCTGAGAGCCGGAGCCCAGGGTGAACTCAGCGAGGGTGGCCGGTGGGGTTGCCCCAGCCCCATTGCACTCAACCCCGCCAGAGCCGCAGTCCCCAGTAGAGCACGTCCCATGGCCCGAGCCATCAAATTCACAGCCAGTCCGCCCCCAGAAGCGGCCCGACCACCCAGTTGGGGCTTCAAAGGACCGGGACCCGCCCTTCCTGAGCTCGAACCCTGTGCTGCCCAGCTTCGGGCTGCCACTGCTGGAGAGTATACCTGGCCATACCGTGAAGTCGCACTTGTTCACGAGCGTGAATGTGGCACCTGACGACAATGAGACCAAAAGATTAGCCTAGAAGAGATCCATTTTCACATTGAGAACAGCTTTACTTTTCCAGCTGTTTGTTTGCAGAACCATGTCCTCCACTGGAAATGCTTCAAGAAACTTACGACTGGAAGATATTCTGTCTAAAATTTTATACCTTTGCAGGTGGTGATGAAGAGAAGAGTGCACCCGAATCCCAAGAGCAAGGAGGAGGAATGGAGACTGTGGCAGAGGAAGAAGAACAGACCCATGTGATACTAATTCAATTTCCTGTATTTTGTGGCTTCAATTGCCGTCAGCAGCAAATAGAAAAGAATGCTTCTTCAATTTGGGTTAGTACCAAAGTGAAGAACTTATTGGGCATTTGTCACTGGCTAGGAAAAGAGGAATGCAGAAGATTGCTGAGAACTTTCTCACTTCAACGCAAGAAACTTCCTCTTTCCCCTTCTCTCTCTCTCTCTCCCCCTCACTCTCTTTCTCTCTCTCTCTCTCTCTTTCTGGCTCTGTCTGTGTGATGGAGAGAATGGAGGGGAAAGAAAGGGAATGAGGGCGTAGCGGTGGACGATCTCAGCCTTCTGCCACTGGGACTTATTTATAAACACGAAAGAACAGCAGACAAGAGAAGGAATTGATGAGAGCTAGCAGTATCAGAAACGGGCATTGAAGGTGGAAAACGCATGGCAAAATATATTTGTGTAACATAATAGATTACATACAAGAGGTGGATCCCCCAACAGTTCTCCACCTACCGACTTGGTGCTAGCCTGACGCATGATGCTTAAGGGATGAGGATGGATGATCTCAGAGAGTCTGTAATTAAGATCTGCCAATATTCCATTCCCTCGATGTTAATCAGCATACTTTCATCGGAAGTTAATAAACGACTATCGAGATCAAATGTTTCGGCGGTCAATTGATAGCTCTCAACGGATACAAGGAAGTAGTCAATAGCAAAAATCATCAGTTCATCAGTGTAGGAAAGAGCTGTAATAAAAGACAGAAAAGGGAATTTCTTTGCCTCGTGAAACGACACCGTTGGCGTCTTGTGATTTTATCTTTTGCCAATTTATTTTATTTTTTGCTACGAAATATTCCACAAAAGTTTGAGCTTTTCCTTTTTCTTTGGTCCATTTTTTTTTTCCCGTTTGGCCCATCTTTACTCGACCATGTAACGGACACTGGCAGTCTGCCATAAGGATGCTCATGGCTCGGTTATATTAAAGTGATTTGATTCACTTTATGTAATATATTCCGAAATCATAATCATTATAAGAATCAAGTTATTTGAAATCAGTTTTATGGTTTGATTAACCGGTTCAAATAATTTTTTTTAAAATAAATAATAAATTAAATATAAACTAAACCAAAATCAAATAAAAATAATATCGAAATATAAGAAAATAAAAAATATAACAATAATAAAAAGAAAATTATTAAAATAAAAAATTAATTAAAGATAAATTAAACATACAATATTATGATTAGTGGGCTCATTTAGAAGAAAATTTAGTGTGGGGTAGTACAAAATATGGTCTAGCGGTTCATACCGGTTAATAAAACTATTTTAATTTAATAACTAACTGTACTACTTCATCTTAAGAAATCACATTATATGAAAACTAATTCATTCCAAACCAATTTTCCTATTCAATTCATGGTTTAATCCAGTTCTCTAGTTCTCTATGTGCAACCCTAGGATCGGGGATGCCCCGATAAGAACCGGTTTAAGTAGAAAATCATTCTGTTCCACGACCGTCGCCTGNCAATTAACTGAATAATTTAAATTTAGTAACTGATCATATTCATTTATCTTAAAAATTGCACTTTATAAGAATTAATTCATCTCAAACTAATTTTTTAAATTTTATTTTATTTAATTCACAGTTTAATATCATTTCCCGATTTTCTATGTACAACCCCACTGCAGACCGGCACTGGCTTTGCCCATCTCGTGGGGGAATATGTACTGGCTAGAAGTCGACTACGAGGCGCCACGTGTCATCCGATCCAATGGGATCCTCGTGTCAGGCGTATTACTATTGCACAGGTGGCGCCCCCAACCTGTGACGACACGGTACAGCCCCCTCGAGCCCTTTTCACTCGTTACAAGCCGCAATTCAACTCTGGGTTGACTTCTCTACTCAAACTCAGCATTGATACTTGAAAATTCTATAAACCCTAATTCTCTCCTATATGGCTTGAGTCAATCTATAAAGGAGGTGGGCATTGGGATCTCGCAATTTAAAATAGGGATTATTGTCAATGCAGCGATGGTGCGATACCGCTCCGGTTTTTTAATATCGGGATGGTCCTTAGTTGGTCGGTCGATCATCGAAATTAAAAAGGGAAAAAGAAAACACTTCCTCCAGAAGGGTAGAGCGAACTCGGACGTCCTGGATATAGCTTGTCAGTGAAAGCGTCACCAAACCATATCACAGGCGAAACGATGATGACAGCTCAAATGCTTCATGATGAGGGCAGTGCATATAACTTGTAGATAAAGGTGAAGCTTTTTCCTTTTTTCAGGCAACTCCCAAGGAAGTAAGTTCGAGGTGTCGGTGCCATTGTAGATTTCTGCTGGAACCTCTTCAACCCATAATTTTACACATCTCTCTCTATATATATAACTCATAGTTTTTAAAACTGGACCGGATCAGGAATTGGTGTAGGTATAAGTTTATGGGTCAGATTGGAGTTTAATGGATTGAATCGTATATTTAATAAATAAAATTAATAATATAATATTACTAATAAAATTATATAATATTATAATTTAAANGTATATTACAATAGATTTTTGTATTATTTTTTTAATTTTAAGTCTGCCGATTTTCTCACTGGTTTAATTGGGTTAACCAGTCGGACTTGGAATTGATCGGTTCAATCGGAGTTGACTTCTTTGAAAGTACAATTGGATCTTTTATAGGGACCGGACAAGATGGGTGACAGGTTCCCGGTCGAAACGGTTAGTACGGTTCGATTTTTAAAACTATAATATGAACCTCTTGAGGGTTTAGTCGGGGCATTATGTATGACTATTGTTTTTTTAAAATTCCCACACCGGTCGAGTAGTACCGATTGTTTTGTTTGCGCAGAATCTCTTGACCATATTTTTATACGGGTTATAATACTATGTGCCATGGTACTAGGCGCTTAAATTATCCCAAGTAACGCACGAAATGAAGCGACAATTATGAAATGCACGACTGTGATCGTACATGGTTTTGGTCATGATGACGATGCTCTCTCTTATTTTAAATTCGGGTAAGTGGCCAAGCAATCATTATGAACCACACTTGAAGCTAAAAAAAAGAAATTTAGGGGGATAAAAAAAAGAGAAAAAAGATAGAGAGTGTGGAAGAGATTTTGTATCCATCCATTCATGTCACTTAATTAGGGTAAGTTCATATTGTGGATGAGACACTGCATAGAGAGAAGAGCCATTACGGATGAGATTTTATTTTATTTTATTTTTATTTCCGCGCTACCCCCGCCACCCCCGGCGGCGGCGGCCGCCGCCAATCGTGGACGGAATGGCGGCCTAGGGAAAAACCGATTGCCCCCCAGATTTGAGAGACCTACATGTTACTACTCCCAGACGCAGATGGAAAATAAGCACGACGTTGCTCCTTGGCTGGCCCGATTCTTGTCAATTTGTGACCAGTAACAGCGACAAACAGGTCAATTTGCCCCTAAAACGATACAATAAAAATACAAAACCCTAAGTTTGGAGAGAAAAGGGGAAATTGATCGGGTTACAAGCGACTTTCGTTCGATCGGCCAACGAACGACTACGGTAAGAAGGGGGGGTGGTGCGGCGGCGTTCATTACTCCTAAGAGCCAGAGCATCCAGTGAAATCTGGATTTTCGGGGGTGGGGGGCGGTCATCATCGCTTCCCCAAACGAGGTCTCCGATCCGGGAACTTCTTCAATTCCTCATCGATCATTGACGTCATTTTTCCCTCGCTCTCACTTCTTTGACCTGGTTTCTCCCTTTTTCTCAATAAAGAAGCACGTCGCCCACAATCAATTCTGATAGCAATCGTGAGGCAAAAAAAAAGAAATGATAGCTTTGTCAGAAAGGTACCTGAGAGAATCCTTGTTGCTGAAGCCTTTGAGTTATTATTATGGATCTTATTGAGACAAAATACATAACAAATCACCGACACAGGATTACAATAAATGGACAAATGGACATATTTGCAGAAAGACGCAGTGGCCCATACACTTACACAATGCACACAGTAAAATGAATGGTCGTCCAAGATTAGGTGAGCGTTTCTGAGGTCAACCAACAAGGCTTGTGCTTGTCATTTTCATTAATCCTTTGCTAGGAATATATTCCAAGCACTATCCCCGAAATATGGCTCTAGGCCCACCAGCCTGGCTATCGTGCGCGAACCGTGCCCTTATCAGGTTAGATTTATGGAAAGCCTGACTGACTGACGGATTCTTGAAGATGTACAATCTTTTTCACCCCCCGATGTGTACCAGTCCCAGGGCCACACCCATGCAAGTGCCATAACGGGTGTCCCTTTGAAGATCTGATCGAGCCTCTTTGCTTCATAGGCTTGCTTTTCAGGGCAAGAGCGTTTGATGTTATCGGATCTTCAATGTGGGAAAGCGGAGTCGTGATGATAGATAGCATTGGCATTCTTGGAGCATCCAATGGTGAAGAAGACAATGGGTCTCAAAGGGGGAAGCCTCGAAAGAGAGCAAAAATAGGGTCGGGTTCATGGCATAGAAATGGGTATCAACACTAACACAGGTCATTGAGGTAGTTTAACACTAATCGAAAGAATTGTGCTACTGAACATGTTGACCCGGTTTGGAATTGAATAAGGGTATATTGAATTTCTGAATGCATAAAAAATGTTAAAATATCTAGAGGGGCTATTTGCTCATAGGGAACAAAGGAGTGCCGAGGAAGAGACCGTTGGAATAGCCAAAAGTTTTGTGTTGGTGGCCTTTAGCTCTCCCTTATCAAGATATGGTTCTCCACATTAAAGTAGCCTTTTTATTCCCCCCCTTTTATCTGCTCTTTTTCATTTCTCACACTATTTCATCACATCTTCTGGTTGGTTTTACAGGCGGTGTTTAAGTGGATTGAGCCCCCACGAACATGTTGCTAATTCCTCGATTTATAGTTTCATGGTGCATGTTAGGATCGTTGATAGATCAAATTTTATCTGATTATTAATAAGAAATGCACGCCACACACAGAATCACTCTTCTGCATCATCGTTAGTATGCTGCATCGAATTATATGGTGAAGCCATCCAAGAGTGATGTATGCTCACGATGCGAAACAGAAAAGCTCAAATGAATCAAATCGGAGATAACAATTGAAGTGAGATATCTCCTTCCCTTTCCCATTCTCCAGCATGTCCTCGTGCTTCTCATTCTAAGTTCTAGAATTGCGGAGAAAATGACCTGAGAGCTCCCAGAGAAATCACACCAACATCACAACAAACAAGACACTCTCTCAATACGTAGACATCTTATCTCAAAGCCACTGCAAAATGCCCTGACTGTCTCCTAAAACGTCTCCTATTTGAATTACGAAACAAGCAACAAGGTGTCCCTACAAGCTAAGGAGCAAATATGATGATCAGTCAAGTCAATCTCGCTTCAAACCAGAAAGCTAGCCACTGCCTAGGTCAACCGTCTCACAGCTCCAGGCCACTGTCTGGCACTCGACTAGCTAGCTTCCCTGGCCGCGGCCACAAGCTATTTTAAGTAACACATATAAAAAAACTCCATAGTGGCTGTTGGAGGCAAGGATGGGTGAGCTTCTGGGCTTCTATATCGTTGGCATTCCTAGGCTCAATATTTACACATACATAGAGCTTGAAAGGCCTGCCATGGAAGCCCAGGAAATTCCAACTGCAGGTATGCTGCAGTTTCTGCAACCACATTAATCTTGGCATCCTTGCCTAGCACGCGATGCTGGTGGCAAAATCCATGAAAAAGAGGTGACTCGTTGGAGTGGGCTTATGGCATCACAATGCTGAATCGGATCCGACATATACGACTAGAGTCTAGTCACTGACTCAGGGACACGCCTCTGCTTTTGAATGTTCACACGCTTCTACTTAGGGCTCACTGTCAGCCCCTTAATGCTCGGACACGGAAATGGCTGCCAAGCGGACCCTCGATAGCGTGGCAGCCCGGGAAAGGATCGAGGGAAGGAATGCCAAAGGATCAATGGGATATATATAGGGCGAGGGCCAAGCCAAGTGGGAAGGCGAGCTGGACTTCCCCACTTCCCTAAGGACTCGGTCAGGGAGTGAGCTGGCCGCCCTAACCGCCCGGAAGACTTGTTCTTGGGCGAGGAAGGCGGAAGACAGGTGGCGGGCCGTGCGGGCCTAAGCACTCCCGCAAGACCCGGTCGTGGCCAAGTGGGCTGGACGCCCTAACTTCCCTAATGACCCGTTCAAAGGCGAGCTGGCAAGTAACGGGCGTGCGGGTTCTCCCGAAGACTCGCTAGGGAAGTCGCTCGGGATCGAGCGACGCTAATGTTCCATGCGATTGATCCAAGGCAAGGGCGCGGTGCCCACAACCGAACTAAGTACGAATGACACTTAGACGGACCCGGTATACTTCCGTCGTGGACCGATGGAAGCTCGGTCAAGGTGCTGACCGAGGACTGTGCTGGCAAGCAGTCAAGCTATCCAACTGCAGCCCTAAAAGAGTGGAAGTGGGTGGTTATGGAGCTGAGCTGTCTCCTGGAAACCAGGGCCGGTGGTTGCCCCCCTGCAAGGATAAATAGCCCGGGATCCAAAGGTTGAAGAAGGCAGAAGGGGAGAGCAGCTGGAGAGAGTTAGAGAGAACACTCTATCACCGATAGTCGAGCAAGGAAGTCCCGGCGACAGTGTGACCAGTCCCCCGACGCCAAGTGTGAACTCCCGGAGTGAAGTTCACCCGTCCAAGTGAGGAGTGCAAGTGCCGGAGTACGAGGCATATACTTGGACGTGGCCGTGCAAGGTCGTGTAAGGGTTTTGTGTGTTCTTGTAATTCGTGTTTGTGAATACAAGTGAGATTTCCCTTACCTTGCATTGTTCGATCGTAATCCTTGATTGCTAAACCTCGTCAAGCTATTTCGCTGTGCGTGTGTGTGCTTTGGGTTAGCTGAGAGTGAACGGGTCACTGCTCAGCACCATCACAGGAACGGAAAAATTCGGGTGAGTTCCGACCCCTGTGACACTCACCATGTCAAAGGATTTTACCTATATATATATATATATATATATTTGCATAGAATCATTCTACAGAGTGAATTTCGATCCGTATTTGCTCCTGGTTTTGGACCGTAAAGTATACGGTTATGACCACGACTAGGAACACCTTCACCTCTTATGTCGACGTTTGGACTCCACACAGGTTTCCCGCTGGTCTCATTTTCACATTTCCCGTGTCCGTTGATCCTCCATCATCTATTCAAGGGAAGTGTTACTAAAAAGTCAAATTAACCCTAATTAATTTTTGTTGACTCTCATATGGCAGTCCATTAAGAGGAAAACTCTCCAATCATAGGTTTTTTTTTTCAATTAATAAGATTAAATATATATATTAAAGGAAAGAGACCATAAATTAGTGCTAGCAGATGGTACTGATTGGAGTATATGCTGACGTTAATTATTATTATTATTATTATTATTATTATTATTATTATAAGGAAACGATATCATATACGCGTCAGAAAGCGGGAATTAGACATGGAAAGCTGAGAAAGCACAAAAGATTTGGACAAGAAAAAAAAAAGTGAGAAATAAATCAGGAGGGGGCGAAGAAAAATCCATCTGCGTTCTGATGCTGGCATTCATCTTGAATCGAATTGAACTCTCTGCTTACCTGTCTCTCTTGAAATTAACAGGAAAAAGGCCCGACAAAGTTCATGCACTGCAATGCTACCACCTTTTCCACTGTCTCTCTTTCGGTCTTTTGCTCATTAATGAACACTACACATAGTTTCCCACCACGAGGATACTGAGCTGTTAGTTGAACAGTAAGAAAATTTCGTTCCTGGAAGAACTCTTCATCGTTTGAAATTGGTATGAGTTGTAATTCACGTTGATAGGGATACCGACCACACTTGATTGGACCAACTGACTACGCCCGATCAACCAACTGGCTGTACCATGACCGGCAACAACTAAGCCAGCCAACCCAGTCACTATACGGGTATTAGATGTCCCTTAATCAAACCAACACGGTCATCTCCCGTGAGAACCATGCTGGCTAATATACTCTACATATCATTATAACTATCTCATTATACGGATAAAAATGTAAATTTATGAGTATTTCCAAGAAAACTCGGTACCCATATCCCCTTATGCCTTCTCTGACTTAAAATTTCAAGTAAACCCTACTCAATTCGGCTTTCTTGCAGGTCCAACAGTCGCACCAAGGCTCTCAGGATAATGGGCTCACTACGGAGATCCGGCTCACCTGATCGTCAGGCTAGCCCGCCCCAACGACCGCATCACACATAATTATATATATATATATATTTTTCCATTCAAAGGAAAGACATAGATATCTACCGCCACCTCTCTTTTAGCACATTTTGATTGGATACTCCATGGTTGATCCTGTTTGCTTTATGAGACGTACTGATGGATGTCCAGGGGTTAGTTAGTGCACTGTTATCCTCAGCAGCCATTTCAGGGTATATCTCCTCCTCGTAGTCCAGGCGCCCTTGCAGATGCTCGGTGCGATTTCAAACTTGAGTACCACCAGCATACGCCCGGCATCCGCTCGTCCTATTTATTTATCAAAGGCATCTAACATGCATTTATCTTATCTTATCTTATCTTTTATGCAATACGTAAGATGGATTTGTGTCGAACATGCATGTGCGAGGATGGCTCATACATACGTGTAGACACGTTTAGGATGGCGACCACAACAACAAAAGTTACTACAATTAAGTAAGCAGGACAGCATAAACTATTATATTATATATGTATATGTATATATCTCTCTCTTATAGTTGATGGAGAGACGTCTCCGATTCTTCACCACCGGAGAGTGGAGAATGATGCAAGATGGGCGTGAAACTAGTGTTCGTTATTGATTAATTGAGACAAATTACTTAGCCAATTTTTAGCTCTGATCATTGTAAATGGAGAATATTTTATGATGATTGGAAGTCCAATTCGCTCGAATCCAGATTATTCATGAGGGGGTGAAACTTCCCAGCTGACATCACCAGCATAGAAGAACTAATCTTTCATGGCATGCTTTTATTGATGGTAAGATGACATCAAACAACGTTAAATTTTCAAATGTTAAATGCCGACCAGTCCTGGCTTAGCAACAACAGGCGCTCGACTCGCCAGGAAAAAGCCTCGGATCCCAAGAAGGATTCCTAATTCGGATTTGCCCGGAGAGCCAAGCGAAATTGAAAGGGCAGATTGCTCTTCGAAGAGACGGATAATGGATTCCTTCTCCACTTCGCCTCCGTGGGTGGCGATGAATTCCCAGCAGATTGCACCCAAGCAAATACAGATTCTATTTATAGACCAATCGGGTCGACCGACCTTTTACAATCCAACACTCCTAAAGCCTCCTCCAGTCCCCACCTCAGTCACGATCCAGAATTCCGGCCCACAGAGACTCTGGTCCCGTCCAGAGTCTCCGACCCTGGCCGCAACATGCCTATAGCAAGTGCCACGACCAGACTGCGGCGAAGGTGATTGCTGCAGCAACGTAGAGAGACCCTGTCACTGCTCCATCAGCTGGGGAACCGCTTGACAGGGCGGTCGCCACCGGGTACTGACCTCCCGCCGCCTTAACACTGCGACACACACACAAAATAAAACCCAAGCTAACATCACTATTGTCAAAGGGAATCTGAGATCTAAGTTTTCCATAATTGCGGACGGCTCAAAATAGAAATCCCTCATCCTTGATATTAAAGGAACCTATAGAAAAACTAGATTTTATATAGGAGAAATATTAGAAATTTATTTCTTTGAGTGAACAGAGTTGTCGAGGTTGGAAGTAGACGGTGACCATTTTGCAAGATTCCAATAAACAAACGAAAATTTCAATTAGGGCATATAGGAAAAATGACAATTTCTTCATATAGAACGAAAAAAAAAATGCTGTGCAATACTGAACAACCATCTGAAAAAGGAAATTTTCTGTTTAGACTTGCCTGGTTGAAGGAGAGGGGCAGAAGGTGACGAGGTAGTCGGCGCCGGCGCAAGTGAAAGTGCTGGTGCCGTCATCATATGCGTAACTGTAAGCTCTCGGGCACACGCTCTTGAAGAAGGCCGAATACTTGCTCTGCCTGCAGGTGTCCGGGGTGGCGTAGGCCCCACTGCAGCAATACTGCGGGTCCCCGAATGCCTCACATGCGCTCTTGCAGGCAACTGTCCCGGTCCCGCCGCTCAGCTTCAGCTCCGCCGGACAGGCCGTGTTCAAGTCCCCCGCACACCCTGTGGCCGTGCAGTTCCCAGCTGGAGAAAGAATCACGAGAGAGGCATGCAGGAGTCGGTCAGAATTCGATAAATCATCATCACATCAGCTAAGGTTCTGATAATGTAAACGAATCATTACCTCCTGAGCCGCCCTGCGGCACGATCATCATGGGGAGGTTGTAGCCGTCGACGAGGCTGACGTCGTAGAAGTCGAGCCCACCAGCGCCGTTGAGGGTGAACTCTGCTAAGGTGGCCGGCGGGGCCGCTCCGCCACCTGAGCACTCGAGGCCAGTGGAGTCGCAGTCGCCTGTGAGGCAAGAGAACTTCCCGGTGGTGGCATCCTGGGCGCAGCCGGTCCGGCCCCAAAGGCGGCCCGACCAGGAGGCTGGAAAGGGGATGGCGGTGGATTCCCCAGGCTGAAGGGCGAAGCCAGTGATGGGCAGCTGGGTGGTCCCCGCACCCGAGAGGAATCCGGGCCACACGGTGTAGGTGCACTTGTTGACAACCTTGACAGTTGTCGAATTTACAACTGTACATGAAAAAGGCAGAGCGTCAACCTAGATGTTATGAAAGATTGAGAGATGGCAACTTCATGCGCCATTTGATATTGCTGCGAAAACAGAGCAAAACGAGTACATCTAGAAATCTCGACCTTGACCGAATCAATCCTCGTAATTTAACATCGACAGTGCAAAAGTTCCAAACTTTCTGTCGGATGAAACTTCACACAGAATCGGCCGAAAGGAGGGCCTCGAGGGACCGAGGAGAGTAATCACCTGTGCCCAGAAGAGCGAGGGCAAAGCAGAGCAGAGAAACAGCAGCTCTAACCCGAGCCATTCCGACCACTGGGAGGGGAAGCGGTCCGATGGAACTCGAACCTGAATATGCAGAGGGATATGCGACAAAACCTTCCTCCCAGGAGATGGATGGAATGTCGGCAGAGGTGAGGGAGCTTGCGAGAGGAAGTGAAGTGGGGGAAATGGTGGGAGGGAGGGAGGAGGCAGAGCATTTATAGCGAAGGGGAGAGACTCGGGAGTATGGCGGTCATGTAATGCTGTCAGCGCAATGGAGAGATCGCTCAGTGCATGCAACCGAAGACTGAGAGACCCTGTGGGGGCCCACAACCGATCTCCGGGGCCCACTTAACGAGCCGCAACAGTTCAAGTCGGCTAATTTCATCCTTAAATAAATTCATGTTACCCTAATTTAGATTAGAAAGATTTTCATGGAATACGAGAGCATCATACACGGAGAAAAATTGTCGGTCCTCCCGGTTATTTTATTCATCATCATATCATGGTATCGTGACGAGAGTTCCACTAATTGTTCACCTCCAGCTGGCACAAGTTGATGCCGGAGACAGCAACACTGGAACTGGCAACGGTGCTAGGCTGCTAGCCACTAAACTAAGTAGCATTTTAAGTGTAAACTTCACTGCTGGTGAGTATAATAAGTCAATGGATGATTTGTATAAGTCAATCGAATGGAAAACTTTGAAGCTAAGGGAGACCGACATATATGCAGATGTAGAGATATCTTAAGAATTGCGAGGAGCTATAAATACTACCGTACAAAAAATGCCTGCAACTTATCCAATTACAATTTGTTTTTATTTTTAAAACTTAATTATGGATATGTATTACTAATTTGTACATATATATTATATACATATACTGGAAAAAAGTGAAATGGAGGATGCAGAAGGTGGGTGCGTGCATTGGGATTCTGCAGTGAAAGCTTCTGATCTGAATGATGATCAGAAATTGTGGCTGTATTCTATAGGTAGGTGATCGGAAGGGATGGCTCCACGTTTACACGCGACGTAAACTGATGGCCGGATAACAACAAAGTGGCGGCGGCAACTCCGTCTCCGTGACAGCCCAGAAGACTCCATCTTCCTTGACTTTGGCCACCGCCATCTACTGCCTTGAGTCCCGTGTAAACTAATCCCCACTGGCCCACCTTAGACGAAGCTCGAGCCTGTTGGAGAACCGTGCCGTGCGAAGCTCTTCCACACACTTACAGCCTCAGCGGAGTCGTTACCGAAGCATGTCAACCGATTTGCTCACACTACAATCACAGTGAAGCCTACATCTGATGTAGATATATTACAGATCATTGGTCAGAGACACCGCTAGCCATAAAATCGTCGCAGAACTCAATGACTTGAGTGATGAAAAGTCAATAAACACAAATATTCATAATTATTCACTTGCTACCATGTTGATTCGCGCTGTCTCGTCATGAGGCGAGATAACCAAGGATGATGCTGTGGGTTCTTCTTCTTGTTGTGTATTTATAGGATTATCATCAATGAAGGAACATGATTGTTAATATCCTCACAGGAGGAGATTTAGCTATGCTGATGAATTCAATGCCTAAACGGTTAAGGTCTAACTAGCGGGATGGTTCAATAACTCACTTCATTAAATAAGTTCTGAGCCCGAGTATTACAAATGGAGTTAGATTGAGAGACTATATTCTTAACAATAGACCGAATTCAAATATGAACTGTATCACCATATCTAATACAGTTTGTTATTACTTTTTTTTTATAAGGATACGAGAAATCTCAGAACGAGAATCGTATATGCAATATCTTATTTGTTATATTAAGAGTAGTGTCACTACGGTAAACTTCCTTGATCTGATCTCCACTTACTTTGATTAACACTGGTGATTATGGAAAGAGTAATTATAGATCGAGTGTAATGGGTAGAATACTCGAAGAAGAGGAAAAATGGCATCATTATGGGACAAAGTAAAACTAATTAATAAAAGTAGAAATATTTCTAATTTACCATAAAATAATTTTCTGTCTCATTGTTTTTTTTTTCCCTGATAAAAAAGGAAATTGGTAGATATTTATTAGGGTTTTTAACATTCTTATTAGAGTCGACTGCGCTGATTAGAAAAGCCAGAGAATACACTCCACGCTCCTCTCAGTTGCTCGTCACCTTAAGCGTCTGTCTCTCCCTTCGTGGATTACCGATCGAGCTCGATTGGATCACTCACATGGCAAAGCAGGAGAGGTCGACGGGCACTGTCCTCTGGTTCAACGGCGTCAAGGGTTACGGCTTCATCAAGCCCAGGGATGGCGGCAGCGACGTGTTCGTCCACCAGACTTCCGTCATATCCGAGGGCTTCCGTGGTCTCACCGAGGGCGAGGAGGTCGAGTACTCCCTCTCGTTGGAGCCTGGAGGCAAATTGTCCGCCATCGATGTTACTGGGCCCAACGGAACGAACGTGAAGGGAAGCACGGGTAACGGCCAAGGCACCGGTTCCATGGCTGGCCGCGGCGGCTTTGGCCGGGAATGGGGTGGCAACAGGGATAGGTAAGGCTGGCTCTGTAGCGCTACTCAACTGCGGTGGCCCTATTTGGTCTCTCAGTTAAAAATAGCAATGTCCCTGCCATTCATCGTAGGGTGCATTACACTGTTGATGATCGAAAAAATGCAACCCGATTAACTTTAGGGTTTAATTTATGTATTCTAATGCTGTCTGCAATATATCTAGCTTGTACGGTCTCAAAGATAGACATGGATGAACGTACTGTCGATCGCGGTAGGCTGGAAGAGAAGAGAAAATACCGTGCAGGTGGCGTTACTAGAGACTGAATCTAGAATGCTCTCATCATTTGGGTCAATTCGATGCTGATAATCACACCATGACTTCTCATGAATAGACTTTTTTTCCCCCTTCACATTCATATTCTTCGCAAGTTAAACTTGTGACGTTATTCATCCTGGTCGTGATGTGTTTTCTGTAAACCACATGAACAGGTATGGTTATCGTGGGATGGGCAGGGGCAGCGGCGGCGGGTGTTTCACTTGTGGCGAGGTGGGCCACTTGTCGAGGGAATGTCCTCACTTGAGGAGCTGCCGAGACGGCAGCAGCAGCAATGGTGCTTGTTTCAGGTGTGGTGGCTCGGGTCACATGGCCCGGCATTGCAACCGCAGCACCAACAGCAGTGGAAAGTCCTGCTTCAACTGCGGTGGTCTCGGCCACATGGCCCGGGACTGCACCAGCAAGAGAAGCAAGAGCTATGGTGGGAACGGCGCCGGTCTCGGTGGCCCTTGTTACAGCTGTGACAAGCCGGGCCACACAGCAAGGGACTGCACCGAAAGGCCCAGCAGCCCGGGCAGACCGACAACATCATGCTTTCACTGCGGAGAGATGGGGCATTTCGCCAGAGAGTGCCCCAACTGATCGAAGACTCTCCCGTGATCCCTCCACCAGCGAGAATTGAAGAAGAGATGAATAACTCATGGCACCAGATTTCAGTACGGATCCTCGTCTCTCTCTCTCTCTCTCTCTCTCTCTCTACATAGCTGCCACCTTTCTTCGCCTCCTATTTGATGAAATCGTTGATTCTATTCACGGTGTCTCAATGCAAAGCGTTCAGGTGCTGATTTCCCCAGAACATCGCGGTTGAACATTAGTAAACAGCTTGGACCGATCCAAACTAACTTCGGTTCATCCCATCTATGGACATATGGTTGGCTGAAGGTCCTGTTAAATACAAGTTCAAGCCTCAAGGTGAGGCTATGTATTAAGGGTTAAAAGCTATCTTTTCCAACATGAAATATAAGCAACATTTGGATGATTTAAAGCAACAAGAGCCCATACCCTCTTGGAAAGTACGAGTTTTGTTAGTTGAGAAAATATTTAATTGAAAAATATTTATTTTTTAGTTGACCAAATGGGCTCCCACCCGATTCACTCAGGACGGACTGAATTTTTTGGGTAGTGGGGTGGTGAATATCATCGAGGACAATATATAGATGGTTGTTAAACGATCAACGCTAGGCCTTCTGTGGATGAATATTCTGGCGGCTCTTGGACTCGTGCATTAGGTAATTCAGTTGGTTCTTCAATCACTGACTAACCTTAAGATATATCAAAAGAATAGAAAACCTGGCGGTTGAGGCTATCGGTGGTTGTCACCGTCTTCTCAGTCGTATTGGTGGACTCATTGACAGCTAGCTCCCTTGTTAGGATCCTAGTTTATTCATCCTTAAAACCCCCACCCAATCGTGCACTTGATGGGCACATATCCAATCTCAAAAGAAAAAAAAAAACATGTATAATAACCTAATTAAAGTTGAGATCTACCACAGCCTGGTTTATTCTCGATCTTGTGCATGCAGATAGAACGGTCCGTATCATTCCAGAGTTCTAATTGCTGCATAAACTACCTTTAAGTTGAGACATCTACACATATGCACATAATATATGTGCACATATGTATATATATTCGGTGCGAAGCATATTCACTGGCTTCTAGAAACATAGCAAATGATTGAAGAAGGGAAATGTTTTCTAGGTTATGCCCTCGATTGCATTATCTAATGCCCTTCATGTACTAAAATTTGAAGGAAAAAAAAAACAGCGACAACAACAGTTCATTTATGTTTTAGGGGTTAGTGATTTTTGTTGTTTTGTTTAGAAGAAGTGCAATAATTGGTTGAGAACATCGCCAACTAAGCACCAGAAGACAGCATAACCGATAAATAATTCCATGGACAAGTGATGTAGACCCAAAATTGCAATGTAACCCAAACTGCCATGGTCTTCAAGTATCTTTTAAGTAGTAGTTATACCAGACAGCATATACGTCCAAGTCTAAACAAAAGAAGAACTGACCAATCAGGGTGATCACTAAGAAGGGATTAGTATCTGTGAGCTTGTTCTCTCGGTCACAGAGAGATTGACGTAGATAGAATAAGGTCGGGGCGAAGTTAGAATAATGAGTATTTTGTGAGTTCCATTGACAAGAACCGAATGGTACTCGGACTGACTTCTCGCACTGAGGCAGGGCCCACGAACGTTTGGATATGCACTTGCTGCTCACTCACAATTTCAACCGATGATAATTGAATTCTTTGATTGCGATTGTGTCCTTGGTGCCTCTTTTTCAACGTACGAGATGGAAATCCTTGTGTTCCTGCCTTGACAGAAGGGATCGATATTCCAACATCTCGAAATGATTGTCACGACGGTCAGAACTCACCATTAATCGTGGTTATGAATGGATAAGATTGACCGGAATCCAAACCTCATCCAAAAAAAGAAAAAAAAAATCGTCAACAAAGATGAAGTTAGGTGCCCAGAATCCTCTTCGCTGAGTGTTGTCACGGCAGATGAATTAGCATATGGCTTCTACTTGCCGGATCTCTCCATCATCCCTTTCATCGAAACGGAACCTCCTTCCTTCCTTCATTCCACTGTTTTTTTAATCGAACCAGAAGATGATGACCAGACCACAGCTCCAGCAGAACAGGCGATCGAGAGTCCTTGGTGACAAATCGATAGTGATCCCGATTTCGATTTTGCACGGTTGACAGAAGAAGCAAGACAAAAACAATGCAAAGATGGAGAAAGTAACCGAAATCTTGTCTGATCATTCCCCTTATGCAAATAGACAGATGTACATATAATTCAAGCAAGTATAGTCGTAGCTTTTACAGTGGAAGAGGCTCAATCACTAGAGATCACAAAAGGTATCTTGTCGAACTTGTGTCAAACACCAGTTAGAGCAACCCCAGAAGCTCGTCGGAGAAGTTGAGAACTTCTCTGTGCCCGGAGTTGGTTTCTTGATACGTGCAACCGAAGTTTCTTCTATATACGAGAGATGATGATGTCCCTTGAATGACTACCACACTATCATCCATGCATAGGCCGATCGCGGCCTCAATCCGGTTGTTCTCTCAAGCTCGATGAAGCTAGTTTAGCCGATCTTCATGATCACAAAAAGCTGAGAAACTGAAGCACGGACACCTTATAAGATCAAACTGGGAAGACGCTTTTACCAGCACTGGTCGGTCTCCCAGCTCCGCCCTCGGTAACCCAAGCCACCCGATGACACCGCCGTTAGCGGCCGAACCCTCCTGTGCAGCTTCCCGTCATATGCAGCCCGTTTCTGGGGATCCGACAGGGTGGAGTATGCGGTGTGGATCCGCATAAACTCACCCGCCGAGTCCTTCCGCCTGACTGCGGCCACATCAGGGTGGCAAACACGGGCCAGCCGCCGGTACGCTGTCTTGATCTCTTCACTTGTGGCGCCCACCTGGATCCCGAGGACGTCGTAGAAGGACGCACACGCTGTCACCATCTCGCTCGCCAGCAAAGGTGAGGCGTGAGGCTCTCCTGATGTCTCAAAGGACGTGAAGGTGGCTGCGCCGCAGGCAGCGATGGAAGGCCGGGAAGAGCGGGTGCGGCGGGGCAGATGGACCGTGGGGGGACGGCAGGGGATTGTGTACGGGGAGGAGAGGGAGAGCATGATGCGGTTGGGAGAGGCGCGTTAGTGGTGATTGATGGGTATCTGCGAGTACTGTAGACGACAGACCTTCTTTATGTGCAGCGGGGAAGCCATTGCTCAAGATCGAGAGTGTGGCATCTTATTGAGTTTGTTGGTATAGAGATCCAATTAATCCATGTTGAGGAATAATATATATTACGCGATATATCGATCAGGATAGATAATCTCACTTGGAGAGGCTAGAGAGAAAAGTCCAAGATTAACTTTGATCTGATCGGGATTCGCATTAACCAGGAAAGGGCTTATCCTGTTGGGGGATGAGTCAACCGAGGGCTAATCCCTGAAAAGTTTCCCCAAAGGACGGGTTGAAAGAACGCTCTGTTTCTCCGTTCTGAATCTTTCTACATTTGTGGGACCATGTCGAGGAAAATTTCGACGGTCCGATCCGTGGTAAACTCCCAGGTCCCCGGTGAATCCGTAGTTGGCGGTGAAGCCTTGCCAACCCGTTCCTCCTGGTGCAGGACGTTCCGATCAAGCGGTTATGTTAACCACGAGCGATTCCTCGAGAGTGTCTTGGAAGAACCGGCTGCTCCGGTGAGTTCGGAACCGAGACGAACCAAGGATCAAGATCCCGACATCGTTTCCACCCATCGACGTCCATTTCACCACTCCTTGTGGCCCACCACTAGCGTTGATCTGTTCGCCTTTGATTTGTTTAGATGTGTGGATTTTCTTTAATAATATTGTACTGACATTTTCGTGGAGGTTTCCAATTCCACGGGGCTCGATTTGTAGGCCGCACTTTCGTGACAAGAAGGTGACAGCCAAAACTCAGTCGGAACCCACTCACTCACTTTTTCTCCGGATCAAGAATTACTTGGGGGCAAAATTGACGGCTATTGATTGCCCCAAAGCAGCTTTGTCTGTTTGTGTTTTTCTTTTTTTTTTTCCAATCTTTTTGTCCAGTGGATAAAAACAAAATCGAAAGACCAAGTCTGCCAGAACTAAAATCATCGTCTAGTTGTGTACATAATCAACGGTTTCTTATGACACTTTTATTCTTCCTTTCATCAGACCATCTTTCCCTTAAGCAAGTGTCCACTGCATGGTTGTTTCCGGGTAGGGGCGGGATCTTGCTCTGTTTATATCTATTCTCCGTGTGGAATCATGCCTATTGAATCAAACATGCATCATCTGATCAAGTGAGTGATTATCAAAACTCAACTGGCGATTGATCTTACTGATTCCGAGATCAGATTGGTAGATCCTGCTGAAGAGCGACACCGAGAGAGTGATACGTCGCAGTTTGTGCTCGCTCTTTGATTGGGAATCGGAAAAATCGAAAGATCCCATCACGGTTCTCATGAGCCCAACTCTTCTGCATTATTTTTATGGTTTTCCATCTGCACCGTCTCTTAGAGTCAACGGGTCAACATATCATCCTCCAATGATCGGGGAGAAATGATCAAGGATTTAGTGAAGGCCTAAGATTAACCTTGGCATGAGCTGCAAGGGGATGAAGGAACCCCACCTGGATTCAAGTCGACTTGCATGATTTGAAAAGGGCATCCGCACTGAGACAAAATAATAATTGGTGGTGGAATCTGTGTCTAATCGGAGTTGCCCACAAAATGTTCTCGTTCGTTGACCCTTTCACGATGAGCACAAAATCAACCGTTTCACCTCCACATGAATTCCTAGGATTAGATATCAAGGCCATGGGAAGCACAGGATCGAACCAGCCGCAAAAACATCAAGAGAGGGAGTGGTTTCATCGCTCTCTCTAGGACCGTGCGGCTCGCCCGCCCTTGTGAATTAAAATGTTTGGCACCACTAGTTGATTGACCCGAGCCACGAAGTGGTACCCTACTTTGTCAATATCATATTGGATGTAGCTAAAGCAAATGGATCAGATGGGGGTGCCGTGCCGTACCAACTTCTTCGAGACCGTGACTTGGGTGATCACAAAATGTGCAAGTCCATTTAATCACCTACCAGGCCACCACCCGCCTTGGGGGACTCAATTGATCTCTTAACTACTTCATATCCGGATCCAATCCATTCATAAAAAAAGATATTATTCTCTTAATCAGTAAATTACTCATAGTTTAAAGGATTAGAATATGAGATCTTGTTTAAGATATGACTTATTGATGATACAGATCAATGAGTTGGTTTGGCCCCATGTCGGGATGACCCCGATCTTGGACCGACCTCAGGAGGTCGATTGTTATCCACCGATTCTCATACGACTCAGATTTCAAACCAAAGTGCAAGTTGTTCAAAAAAATCACCAGCTGTACGGGAACACATTAATCTGGCGTTGCCATGGAGTTCCCATTTGCAAACTGACGTTCATATTACTTTCTTATGATTATATACAAATATTATTTCATCAATTTACGTAGGTTCTCTGTGTTCTATTCCATTTGTAAAAATATTATTTTAAAGATTATTTTTTCATATTCTCAGCCTCTCTCTTACCCATTTAATTATATATGTATATATATATATCGAGCATTATAATAATCTGACTCACAAACACATGTACCTGACGTATTGCGTGGCGTGGGACAAGAAGATACATCCTTCGGCGCTCAAACCTTCAAAGCCTCATCCCCACCCCCTGTTAGCCCCTTAATGCTCGAGCCTGGACATGACTATCATGCGGACCCTCAATGGCATGGCAGCTAGGCACAAGATCGAGGGAAAACTGCTGAAGGATCAGTTGGTATGGAAGGGCGAGCTGGCAGCTGACGCGGGCAAGGGGTTCTCTCGCGAGACTCGCTCCAAGGCGGGCTGGCAAGCAATGTGCGCGCAGCTGCTCCCACACGATGCGCTCAAGGGCGGGCGACATGGACGCCCTAAGCTTTCCCGAGACTCACTCCAAGGCGAGCTGGTAGGCGATAGGCGCATGGGTGCTCCCGCAAGTCGCACTATGAGACCAGCGACTAATCCAAGGCACGGGCACATGCCCAGGACCAAACTAAGTGTGAGTGGCACTCAGATAGACCTGATAGGCTTCAATCGTGGGGGCATAGGCTCCCGGTCAAAGTGCTGACTGAATGATTGGCTAGCAAACAGTCAATCTTATCCACCTAATGCAGTATGAAAATGGGACTCCGAGTAGGTAGGGGAAGCATGGCTGTTTTCCGGAAATCAGGGATTGTGCACACTCTCCCTCCAAGGATAAATGAGACTGCTGGGCACATACTTGGCATGACCGTGTAAATTCGTGTAAAGATTTTGCGTGTTCTTATAATCCAGTTTTGTGAATACAAGTGAAATTTCTCTTACTTTGCATTATTCAATCTTGATTCTTTATTACTAAATCTCGCCGAACTGTTTTTGCTGCATGTATTTGAGTTGGCTGAGAGTGAACGGAACATTGCTCACAGGAGCGAAAAAATTTGGGTGAAGTCTGAATTATGTGACACCCCCCACCCACCCCCACCACCCTTAAGGTTCCTGTGAACGGTCTTGCTTCCTGTGACCAACCCCAGGATTGGACTTGGTCAGCTAGACTTCGAAATTCCAACCACGTGTTTCAGAAAAGGTAATTCCAAGGAACCCTAGAAGTGGCACTGTGCTCCGTTCTATACCTGCTGGTTACATTTAAAGATCAATGCCCTGTTGATTACCATTTACCGACGTTGGCCCATACAGAGATACGAATGCCGCTACAAAAAGGAAGGATGTCAGGGTTTATTTCGATTTTTGCTGAAGTTGTTCCAGAGATACCTCATGAAATGCGCATAACCAGCCGAGTGAGCCAAAGTGATTAGTCTCGCTTAGCTCGAGAGTGCTGATGGTGCATTCCATCTAAGTCACGGGCATCGGTATGACTAAATTAACATCATAAAGAAGTGAACTGCTCTCGCAACATACGCGTTTTCTCCCTGCAGAGCACCCACCCACCCACAGAGAGAGCTGTTTTCCCTTTCTTTTTTTTCCCACTTGTTTTTCAAGAAACAGGAGAACAAGACGACAAGAACAATCGTCAAAGTTCTCTCGAATCTCCGCAATAAAAGAGAAGACATGCACAAATACATCAGACTCAGCTTGCCACTTGAGTTAAAAATAGAAGGAAGTGAATTCTCACAGGCACGCCTCCGATAACTACGGAATATTTACTGTCATAGCATCGCGTATCAGGCATTGGTCTAGGTAAATGTAGAAAATGTTGCACCAAATGTCATCATCTGAAACTGTTGAAATAGCATCTCACTGAAACACACTCACCGCAATCACCCAACCATGCTCAAAGTAGGTAATACTCGACAAGTACTAAGACCTTCGGGTGGCACATCCCTGCTGAATAAACTGACTCTTCAGCTCAACCGAACACAAAAACAAACTCATCAATGAAATCTCATGAAATACCCATGCTGTGGAAATAAATTGATTGCAGCAACACCCGTACCTTTGGTAACCCAGGGGATCCACAGTGGGCTTACGATAAAAGGCGAATATATCAACTGCCCATGTTTGCCCTGAATTTTTGTCTATTTGAAGAGCCTTGACGATTTTGACTCCGGTAATGAGGCGAGTCGGTGTGAGCTTCATTTCGCTCAGGATATCCCCTTTGTCCAGAGTTGTTGTCTCTTCTACCTGACTGCCCCCTTGAATTGCGAGATCTAAATGAACTAGAATTCCTTGGTTTTTTGTCTTCGTAGGATAATGGTTGAATATCCTGCAAATCCGGCTCAGGGGCATAATTTTTTGGCCGTTTAGATATGTCCATTCTCCTGAATGTTATAGATATCCTGAAATGATGATAAAGAAACAGTGACTAACTCAGCAGCAGAACAAACAGGAGCAAAAAATTTGTCAAACTACTTACCAGAAAACTGAGACGAGTTATCCAGTTTTCCCTCAAGAAAAATATGTTAGGTAGCAAATGAATAGTGTCCCCTTATCTCTCCTTATTTTTCAATATGAGGAGAAATGAAAACTGAAAGCATTTCCCATCTTCCAGAACCAGGTAGAAGATGTATCAGAATCGTTTACCTCTTTGTGGGTACTGCTGGAACACAGTGCATAGCTACGTCAGCTCCATTTCCATTTAAAACAAGAACAGACCTGTATGAGAGCACTCAGCATTAGGCAGACAAACAAAAGCAAAGAGAACTAAATTCAGAGTCTGTTCACAAAACTCAATAGATTAAGTGCTTAAAAATCAAATATAACTAAGAGTGTTATTTGACTGAAATCCACTTTATGGCTTTAAACTGAATTGAGAGCTACAGTTCAAGGCCCAATCCACCCTCAGACTCTCCAAAACCTGAGTTTCTTCTTAATGATCTCACTGCAAAACAATCTTTGCATCCCAAATTTTCAAAAGTCACTCAGGTCAGCTTATACTCACCCAACAGGCAGGGGAATGGCAATAGACCCTGCAAACTCACCAGCTCCAATGACTTTGAGGTTCGATCCAAAAAACATATTGCACTCACTGAGAAATGATACAGTGCAAAAGGGGCGGATGAAGTCATGGTTATCTATGTGTGGAGGAATGCAATCGCCTTCTTCATATATATTCACAATGCAACTGTCAGGTACACAAGTGGGAGGTAGTACATGCCATCCAATTAATCTCCTTATTATCACCTTGAAAAGAGGAGGTATAGGATCTACCAATTCATTTTCCATGATACCAGGTGGATTTCCATTTCTATCCTGCAACAAACAATCAAGTCAATAAGGCTTCTTAACTCTCAGTTACAATTAAAGCCCATCAGGTAGGACAGAATAAAAGGAAATGCAATTCCATGCTGTATAATTCATAAGGCAGTTCATTTCATTCTATTCCTATCTCATCTTATTATACCAAATCGACTATAACTGTTCTTATAGAATGAATTAAACTTCTGTGTGTTCTATTATGGAGTGCAAGTGCATTTTAGAACTATGCAAGCAATTTGAAAAAAAAAAAAACCTATAGCTACGATGAAACTTACTGCTGCATAGTTGTAACAGCAACCAAACTGTAGAGTTACACGGCCCTTTCCCCTCATCCACTTTTGTGGGGCTGAGTATGTCCGACCTGTGCGAAGTAAGGGAAAATTCAATCTTTTCTGAGATCTAAACATGGTGAGAAGGCCAGAGTCAATTATTTAACAGACAGCAATATTTGTGATCTCACTTGGGTTATACAAATGCCCAGGAAAATTCCTAAATATAGTGCATCTGCACTGAAATGGAATGCACATCACATGAAAGGAGAGATCAACCTCATGCTTTACACAAAAGTATCAGGTCAACTTTTGCTTTGCAAAACACCCGTATACTCCTATGAGACCCTTCAGATAGATTGGAGATTCGGTTATTCACATTCCTGCATCTTGTTTAGGTTATTCTTCTTCAACTAGATACTTCATAGAATGGCCATTACTGCTTGAAATTTCAAGTATTTTCACTTCTCACAAAAGATTAGAGTTTCTAGTAAGTTAAAAGAACAGATACTTCATTAAGGCACCGATGGAAAGAGACATCCATTCAACTCAACTTTTTGAAAATAAAATGCCAGCAGTCCCCATGTATCAAATAAATTTATTATAGTATGAAAATAGAATGTAAGTTTGATTATACCCAATATTATAAAAAAGCAGCGTGAATTCAGATCATGCTTAGGTAACAGCAGATTCTAGTTATTTGAAGATTCTGATAAAGATTTCAGGTTTGACTAAATGAAATATCTCATGGTATATGACTATCCAAAAAAAGGAAATATCCCATGGGAAAACTTTCCCAAAAAGGGAGACTATCTTATAGTATGCACATCCTTACGCACATGTGCATAAGAAGGCATGCTTTCACATATACATGCAATGTGTGCCCACATGTACAAAGAAATCAAAGATGACAGAGGGATTGAATAATGAACAAACCCACCAAGTGCAAATGGTGAACAGTTTAAGCAAAACAGTTATATCAGCTAAATCATAGACACAAACATATAAATTTGCATGAAACGTAAACAAATAAAAAATAAGGAATAGAGGCTGACCTTTCAGCTCTCCCCTTTTCCCCATTTCCTGAAGTTTGTATATACAGTCAACTATCCTTTTCTGTTCTGCAGCACTAAAAACGCCAGTGTGGAGTTCAAGTCCCTGCAGAATATTTACAAGCTTTCCATTTATCCGCTCAAGGCATATAAAATCCTTGTTCCTCTTAACATTCATAAACCGTATTTGCTCTCTTTGCTCCCTAGGTAACTTTGGCTTCTCAGGAACAGCTGATATCCTCAACTCGCCAGTGGAAGCATTGACATCAACCATCCGTCTGCCTGCCTCCTGTTCATCCTCCTCCTCCAGCTCATCCTCCTGTGCCATGTCAGCCCAAGACATATGGAGACTTTGACCCCCCACAGCAGGTGATTCACATACAGTAGAGCTAGTAGATGCTTCAGGTGAAGGTTCAAAGCATCCCTGTGTCCCATCTTTCCAACTACCCAATGAATTTGTCTCTGCCTCATCTTGTTCACTGCCAACTAAATTTGTGTCATCATGATTATTCTCATTCAATTCAGAAGTTTCTTGAGCAATAGGAAGCAGGGTGCTCATACTCTCCTCCGACTGCAAAGGTTTTGGATCGTCATCAACTCCTGCATCCAGGCTACAATAATCAAAAGCAGGCCAGCTAACTGAAGTTCTTTTAAACAGCATGAGCATGTTTAAGGAAGCAAATAGCATTAACAAAGAAAATGCTGATGAGGTCAGGTACACCTGCTCAAATTGATTAAACGCATGGAGGAGGAAAAGGCACCAAATTTCATATTAAAGACACGATAAATGAACATTATTTGCGGAGAAAAGGCAATCGCTTGTGCAAGAACATTGTAAAGAGCTTTGCCCGAATCTGATTCATAATCTGAAAGGAATATTTTCACCCATTAAGTTCTTAATGGAAGAGCGATACAATTTAAGAAGAAGCAAACACCAACCGTTCTATAACAATGACGACAACCCAAGAACAGCGCAAAAGATATCAGATGGAATTTTCAACGACCGATCAACGAAACCGGCTTTGAGCCTCGGAATTTCGGATTTTTTATGAAGTCCTGGGAAGAGAGAGGGGAGGGTACCGGCGGCCAGACAGAGGATGCGATCGGAGAGGATCTTGGAGCAGTCGGGGCACAGATCCCGGGAGAGGAAAGGGTGCCAAGTTGAGAGGAACTCCGACGCTATTCGTAGTTCCGCCGGCTGATAGTTTTTGAGGAAAGGATCCTCCAGATCCTGCCGACCGTCGGCCATGGATGACAAGCCCAAGCTGAAGTCCAGCACCGGACTAGAGAGAGAAGTATAGCATTCGAGCAAAGAAAGGGAATCTTTACTGATTTTGTTATCGGACTGCCCTGAACTCGGCAATTACCAGCTTTATATCATTTTTTCAACTAAAGCAGTTCCATTTTGCTGATAATGGGCCGGGCCTGTTAAACGAGAATGGTCCGGCCCATTATCAATATTGGGCTATAAGGCCCACCTCTGTTTGACTGAGCCCAAGCCTTGGGGGATGTTCTCCTAGAAAACTCGGAAAACCCTAGCTCTCTCTTTCGCCAACCAAGTCGCTTGGACACCCATTCCACAGCCGCGGCGCTCCTCCACCTCCTCCGGTAATGGGTCGCGTTATCAGGGCACAACGTAAGGGTGCGGGGTCGGTGTTCAAGTCCCACACCCACCACCGTAAGGGTCCCGCCCGCTTCCGCAGCCTCGACTTCGGTGAGCGAAACGGATACCTGAAGGGAGTAATCACCGAGATCATCCATGATCCCGGTCGTGGGGCCCCGCTGGCCCGCGTCTCCTTCCGCCACCCCTTCCGCTACAAGAAGCAGAAGGAGCTCTTCGTTGCCGCCGAGGGCATGTACACTGGTCAGTTCGTCTACTGCGGCAAGAAAGCCACCCTCGTCGTCGGCAACGTCCTTCCTCTGCGCTCCATCCCAGAGGGTGCCGTCGTCTGCAACGTCGAGCACCATGTCGGGGATCGCGGAGTCTTCGTTCGCGCCTCTGGAGACTATGCCATCGTCATCAGCCACAACCCTGACAATGACACAACTCGGTATAAAAAATCCCTCCCCACCCCTACAATTGGGTCGATTTGATTGCTTCTTGGTGAGACGTTCGTAATATGTGATCTGATAGACGAATTAGCTTGGTCACTGCTTAAATCTGATCTGCAGAAACCGAATTCGTACCTGTTTTAAGCTTGTTAAGCTGCCATTTTGCTCATGACACTGGGCTAAAGGACAATGCTAGAGCAGCTTTTTAACTCTTAGTTTGCATGAAGTCATCTCATGTGTAATATCTGAATTATTTAGTCAAACTGAAGGAATCTTTTACGGTTGCTCTCTTGCGACATCTTGCAGTGTTTTTGCATTACTCTTTGTCTGAGGATTGATTTTTGCTACATTGGTCAGATAGCTGATTCCATTGAATTGGCTTGAGAAATTGACGGTACTGAACTTTTGGGAGGTGACCCTTTTTGAGAAGTGCACTGATTATAGAGAGCATCCTCTTGAGCTGCAGTATAACTGATAGCACTAGACCAGCAATCTGTTCATTCCAATTTCTGTATAGCTGCATGTTCGGTAGGTGTGTATCGGGAATGGTAGGGTTAATGTTGTAGGATGGAAACACCACTTAAAATGCTGAAAGCAAATAGTACTTGGTGCATGCTTACAAGTACTGTAAATTCTGAAAGTCGGTAATAAATCATGCTGGCAGTATCAAGCTTCCATCTGGCGCCAAGAAGATTGTGCCCAGCGGCTGCAGGGCAATGATTGGGCAAGTTGCAGGTGGTGGTAGGACCGAGAAGCCTCTCCTGAAGGCTGGAAATGCATACCACAAGTTCCGGGTGAAGAGGAACTGCTGGCCCAAGGTCCGTGGTGTGGCCATGAACCCTGTTGAGCATCCTCATGGAGGAGGTAACCACCAGCACATTGGTCATGCCAGCACTGTCAGGCGCGATGCCCCGCCAGGGCAGAAGGTCGGTCTTATTGCCGCCCGCAGGACTGGTCGGCTTCGTGGACAGGCTGCTGCAACTGCTGCTAAGGCCGACAAGGCTTGAGAGGTTCCTACTGTTTAGATGTGCTTTTCATTTTTTCCTTCTTTGATTTCATCCTGTTGGAGCTTTGGACTCTGCAATCATTAACTTTTACAACTTAATTGTAGTTGAAGTTTTGCACTGGGGTTTGAATGTTAAGAAAGTTTTTGGTAATTGAATGACAGTGTCGTTCTTGTTGCTTGTCATCTTCTGGTACGAGATTGTTTGGTATTATTTTCTATGGGTTGGTGCATGATATTGGAAATAGATAGATTGAACGATAGAGACAATCTGATACTGATCCGTGCATGCATAACATTACTTACGGTAGATCTAACAGGAACAGAAATCGGCCTGAAGTATCGGATGGGTCACTTTATTTCAAAGCACTACTTCACCAGGGTTTGACCTTGTACTGTAACCGGCTTTATTCAGTGGATTAGGTCGATGGCCCACCATCACCTTCCTGAATGGGGGAGAGTGGGAGGCAAATCAGGGTCTCGCTCAAGCTATCGGCCATGGACGAGATGATGAGAAGGATCTCCGAGGACCTTGCTTTAGGCCCCTGCTCGCGGATAATTTGCATTTGATCATGTGACTATGGCCAAAATTTCTCGAGGTCGACGTGGCATATGTCTGTAAACCTCTCAACTGCGCAATCTATCTTTGTTTACTTGTATTATTGGCTGCTTCAAGAGATGCTGATTGTCTTCGAAAACGATCTCCAGCATGACCTCGAAAACATGATCCCGAACCTCGTTGAGGTTGGTTATAACTAGAGTAGACGGGACCCAAGAAAAACAAAAAACACTAGACCAGATGGAACAACATTTTCCTCCGCTCGGTCCATTCCAGCAAATAACTGGTCACTTTTTGACATCTCAAGGATTCATATCTCAGTGGAAGACGCAGGGAACAGGATGACATTCTAGCATCTACCAAGATATGCCCTTTCTTCTCCTTTTTCGGCTTCCCGATTACACCTAATCCCACTACTCCTTAGACTAATATGAAAAGACAGGTGGAGACCAGAAACGGAAATCCCATTCAGACATACGTGCCGCCCAAAAGCTTCGACACAGAGCATCCGCCGGTGATGCTCTTCTTCACGGGCGGGCCTATCCGTGTAAGAGTCAATAACTACGAATAGGACGGAGTTAAATCGACGCGTCTCCATCCACAGTGAGGAGTGTCGATGTGAAAACTCGAGAATTCGAGGACCTGAGGGCTCGTTCTCAGATGAACGGGGCTTGGAATCTCGGCCGAACACAGACTCGACCGACATGACGATGAGTGCACTTGTTAGCTGGTGAAAATATGAATCACGTGGTGATGATCCTCAGGGTCAAGCTCACTGTTAAGCCACTACTTTTCCATCTGTCGTTGATCATTACGTCCAATCACTCTCCGACCGTCAGCCCGTGTAGTTGATTTCTTCTCGGTCGCTTCCGCGAAAGTTACCTTGTCCTTGTGAAATGGCAGAAATATCCCTCCACGCCACGGGCTAACATTAAAACGGAAGTTAAAAAAACAAATAATTAGTATAAATCCGAACTAGGAGCATAGTTTTAAAAACCGGACTGCATCAGCCGGTTCGACCGGTTTAACATGAAATCGACTACTCGCCCGATCCAGTTCTTATAAAAGATCCGATTGCACATTCAAAGAGGTTAATTCCGGTTGAACCGACCAATTCTCTATCCGATCGATGAACCTAATTGAATCAGTAAAAAAATCGGCCGACTTAAAATTAAAAAAATATAAAAACATATTTTAATATATTTATTTTATTTTACTAAACTTATATTTATATTTTATGTTGAATTTGAAA
>CXYZ01012656.1:2623194-2640878 GCA_900006705.1 Sonneratia caseolaris
ATATTTAAATTATGGTATTATATATATTTATTACAAACATTATATTATTAATATTATTTATTAAATATGCAGTTCATCCTATTAAACCTCCGATCTGACCTATGAACCCATACCTATACCGATTTTCGGTCTGATTCGGTTTTAAAAACTATAATGTGAATGATTAAATAAAATATTTTAATAAAAAATTTTACTTTTTCCAATCCAGATATATATATTTTTCCTAATATTAAAAAAAAAAGGGGCATCAGTGAATGTCGTCACGGACAACGACAGATGCACGATTGTCTGACATGCGGGATTGAATTTCGACGAAGCCGCCCGGAAGCTCTCAAGCGGGTTAGCATTGTCTCTCTATGAAGAATGACTTTTTTTTGCTTCCCGCATAAAGCTTTTGCTAAAAGAAATGTATGTTGTATCATATACATATACTTATAGAAATTTTTTTGATAAATTGAATTATTTATACATCATCCGCACGCATCTGACCTCACCCAATCATTTGTCTTTCCCAAAGCATCACCGTCCAATTTCCTGCACTTAAAATGCTTACTTCCTAGTAGATTTTGTGTGTGTGTGAAACATACTAGGACTTGCAATATTTAACACGACACAACACATTATAGAGTTAAAACGGGTTTGGGTCGGGCCATGTTGGACAAGCATAACTTAATAGGACGCTATTAATTTCATCTGTTTAAATGTATATGGAATATATTAGTTAATGTATTTTACTCATTCAAATAAGTGTATTGTTGATTTAATTTATCACATTAAATATGTTACCATTTATATGTTAAATCATATCGTGATAATCTCGTTATTATAATCATACAGCATGTATTTTTATTGAATTCTCATTATAGTCTTATTAAACGTATTAAATATAATTTGATACCAATTTATAACAAAAAAATCATTAATATGAACATCATATTAATCTTAAGTTCAACATAAAATATAAATATAATTAATTTTTATTTTTTAAAAAAATTAAGTCATTTGATTTTTTTTCATCAATTTAATTAAATTCACTGATCTAACAAAAAATCAGCTAGTTGAATTGAAACTAACCACATTTACAATGTAATTGGATTACTTTCACACACTGAACTTGGTGAATAGCGAATTCCTAGTCAAAATAGCCGGCCGAGTATAGTTTTTAAAACCATATATAATCTATAATTAAAGGTTGAAAACTTGGAATTGAAGACCCCTCGTCTTCCTTTTCCATTTCCTGGTCAGGTAGAAGAAATTTTGGTCCATTGGTTGTGAGATTTCCTTTTCGGTAGCATTTTCTTATTAGTAAGATTTGAGTCTGACCAAGTTAAAAAATAAAATTGTTTTAATTATACATTAATGGTAGGTATTTTTTTATTATATATAAATCTCATTAATAATACAACCCGATTAAACCTCTTTTCAATGATGGATATTTTGACACGTCGCTAATGCTGTAAGAACAAGGATGTCAGGAGCGCTCTTACTGTCTTTCCACGGCTGCAATTACCAACACAATGGGCTCAGCACTGTCGTTGGCGGCTTCCATAACCATCCTGAGGGGCACCATCAACGATCTCATCCCGGAGGAGCTGCAAGGCTACCTGTTGGGTCTCATCCGCCGCTACTCCTCCGATCGGACCATAGTGGTGAGAGAGTCCCACGAGGAGTCCACCAACCACCTCTTCGAGTCCGTGACGACGTACCTCGGTGGTGGCAGTCCCCTCGTCCATCTCTCTGCCGCAGGGCTGGCCGCCCCGAGGAGGATGACTGCTGGCAAGATTGAGAACCTCAGGACGCTCACTTACGGTCTGGACCGCAACTCCGAGATTGTGGACTACTTCCTTGGCGTGCCCCTGATATGGAAGTACTGCTCCGACTACAACTCGACCCAGCAGTCCGAGAGTAATTGGTACTGGGCATTATGATCATGGAGAAGTATTGCTTTTCGACATGTGTTTTTGCGCCCTCTCGGGATTCTGATGATTTACGCTTTGCGCATTTACAGGTACGAGCTCCGGTTCCACTCGAAGCACTTGAAGATGGTCAGGAGCCAGTACCTGCCTCACGTCCTCGACGCGGCTAAGACCATCAAGGAACATAACAGGTTCGTACAGAAGGAAAGTTCTATACATCCGAGTCGCCTGGAAACACGTTGGTTAATGTTTTTCACTATTCGANCGGTCAACCTGTGCCACCCTATGACCTTCGAGACCCTGGCCATCGATGAAGATGAGAAGAAGGATCTCGTTCAGGATCTCGAGGGCTTCATGAACGGGAGGGAGTACTACAAGCGAATCGGGAAGGTGTGGAAGCGAGGGTACCTGCTCTACGGCCCTCCAGGGACGGGGAAGTCGAGCCTGATCGCCGCCATGGCCAATTTTCTGAAGTACGACATATATAACTTGAATCTCTCGACCGTGCAGTCCGATTCGGTCCTTGAGGACTTGCTGCTTCATGTTTCCAACCGTTCCATTCTTGTCGTGGAAGATATTGATTGCTCCATTAAGCTTCAAAATCGGGAAGCAGGGGATCAGCCTTCACCTATCCCAGGGGCCAAGGTAAATATAACATGACATGTTCACTTAAGATCCTGTGAATTGACAGAAGCAGACTTTTTTCTTGTTTGAGTCCTTGTCGGGTGGAATCTGCAACGAGAATTTCTGTTATGACACTAAGCACGATCATCGAATCTTGCAAGATCAATGTGAAAAACCGAAACTAACAGGACATTAACGTTAAACAGCATGATTTGCCTCAGTTTAGTAGTGATAATCACGTTGTCCCATTCCATGTCTTAGGATGAGCATTACGTTGTTTCTTTGACAGCTGACACTTTCTGGAATCCTTAATGCCATCGATGGACTGTTATCATGCTGTGGAGAAGAACGGATCATCGTCTTCACTACGAACTTCAAGGACAGGCTCGGCCCTGCCCTGATTCGAGCGGGCCGTATGGACAAGCACATATGCTTGTCCCCCTGTCGGTTTTCTGCCTTCAAACAACTGGCTTGGAGCTACCTCCGAACCTCGGAGCACAGTCTCTTCAGTGATATCAAGAGGCTGATTGAACAGGTCGAGGTAACACCAGCAGAAGTTGCTGGTGAGCTAATGAAGTTCAAGGATCCAAAGGCATCTCTAGAGTGCTTCATCGAATTTCTCGAGAACAAGGTAATTACTGCTTTGAAGTATTTCATTGAAGCTGTTCGTATGAACATTATTCTGATCAGCCCAAGAACCATAATATGGAAAATAAAAATGTCTTCTTCACAAATCGGTAATTGTAATGTTACAGGAAATATATGCATAAGGTCATCTTTTGGTTAGGTCGAATCCTATTATGATAATGTACAGCTTTTTATCATGTTGTTATCAGAGGAGTGATCCTGCCAACCCGAAGGAAGAAGGCAGACTTGATGGCGATATTTCAGAAGTGAAGGGGAAGACGCCGTCCGAGCTCGGAGGCTGCAAAAGAGAGGCAACTAAGCAACGGACGTTGACGGTCCCGGAGAACAAATTGGCCGAGCTGATGGGCATCTCAGAGAAGCTTGCCGAAGCACTCCGGGCTTTGAACTAGCGATTCAAGCATCGGCCGTTCGGACTGATCAGATGAACTGCGATGATTACGCTTCGTGACACGTAGAAAACATTCGACCTCAAACACGGTGCACGCTGCAGTCAACTTCATCCGATTAGTTCGTCTAGGCCAATTTCTTCAAGATCTCGCCAGAAAAAAATAATAGTGAATAAATAAAAATCAAGATCTTACGGTTGGTAAAATCTGGCTGTTTGATGTGTAACTTGACGCTGAAAGGATAAAGCTCGCACTTGAATCGAGATGGATTGCGTCCCATGAATGCGCCTGACCAAGCTATGATCTATATATCCAACGCCGGGGCATGAAAGCAGGTGTCAGCTTCGTCTCAGTAAAAATGTATTGTGGACTCTGGTTTTTTTTTTTTTACCTTGGATTGCAAATATGAGAATGACATTGATACGAACATGTAACTGAGCCAAGCCCAGCGTGAGTATAGGCATGCTTGACTTTCCTTCAATTTTGTTCGCGCAAGTGAGGCCACAGGCTGTGTCCAACATCTCGGTTGGACAAAAAATTCCTAAGCTCAGTGTTGCAGGACGGTTGAATCAAACAAATAATTATTTTTATTATTTAATTAATTTAAATTTTATATTAATTAGAAAAGAATATTAAAATAATTATTAAAATATAATTAATTATTTTAAGAAATTCACATGATTTTTTTAATTACATTTTTTTTTTTGTATTTTCGTATTGGAACGATTTTTATTTGGGCCATACCCATACCGGCACGGTGATCAGATCAGTACCGACCGACCGACATGCCCCGTCTTTCTTCTCCCTGATTCAATAAATCAATCCTACAATGCAACCGAAAGAGACCGTTCTCGCAATTCACCTAACCCACATCAATAGGGCACCTTTCCCCTCAAAATCACCATTTCATTCGTTCAGTCTCCAATTTACTCCTCACAAATAAATAAATCACCAGGCATCCAAATTATAAGCCACGCGGAATCCTCAAATGATGAAACCACAAGAACATTTCCATGCACTTCAGCACGCCGGGGCACTCCAAAGTTTTGACTGTCAACTATCCATCTTTTTTTTAAGTAACCCCACTGTATATCATCAACATTAATTACCATTGTATGCACATGCTTCCAAGAGAAATCTCTGATCCCTCCCTAAATTCTAGTAACTCAGAAGATAAGCCACGCCATTCAAAACCTTGAATGACCTGGAAGGGCGAGAACAACAATTACTCAAGAGTAGAACCCCACAATCGTAAGATAAACAAGCCAATGACAATAACAGGACTTGATCTTCCCGGTCATCCTTGAAGTCATAACTGAACATAATCCCAAATACACCCACAAGAGCTCAGCCAGGAGACCAACAGAAAGAGAGTAAAATCAACCAACCAGAACGAGGAGAAGAGGAGGAGAAGAAGCCGTTGCATACACCTCTGTTTCATGGGCAAATGAAATACTAAATCTTGCTCCTTTCGTCTTCGCCAATGCGTGGGTTTTCTTCTTCTTCTTCTTCTTCTTCTTCTTCTTCTTCTTCTTCTTCTTCTGCTTCTTCTTCCTCCTCCTTTCGTTTCTTTTCCTTAATGGGCTATAGGCTTATTAATGAAATTTAATGTTCTTACACTTCCACTCAAGAAAAATGGAGAGGGTAAGGCGGTGAAGAGGTGATATAGGCTGAGGAGGAAGCGGATTAGGCTTGTCTAATGAGACATGGACCTGAATTTTCCCCTACATTTAATTTGTTATAGAGACTCAAGCCCAATGGGCTTTCGGATCTCCTCTAGGCTCAAACGTTCGAATTTTGTCTATTGACCCACTTCATTATATTTGCTCATCATAGATTCATGCTAAATGTGGTTTGACCAGTTCCAACGCCTATAAATAATCTACATCAATTTGAGACACCCAATTACCAAACAAATATCTATAGCGAAATACCCATATATGTAGTCTTACGAATTCATTCAAATCTCACAAGCTGTCTCCAGCAAGGCCAAGTTTGAGGACCCGGTGGCTCGCTCACCACTCCAGCTGTAACTCTGTAAAGCATTGGGCCATCTCGGTGAGTAAAGTGCTCAGCTGGTAATTGTGGTTCCAGAATCCTGATTCCTGGTGCTTGGCTGCTATTGCATATGTAATTGTTGCAAATGCAAACTGGGAATCAGGGAAGATCATAAAATATTATCAGCATTATCCAGCATAAGGAAGTCATCCAGTCTCACAGTTCCGAACTGAGCGAAGTGGAATAATTTAACACCATGCTTTTAAATTATTACCATATCCTTGCAGGAAGTCAGAGTTTACCGGAAAGTTGAGAAATCATCTGAATTGGAGTGGAACTCCAAAATTCCACTAAATCTGCTTATTAAGCTATTCATGTTGTGCTTCGAAAGTGGCTCCTCTGGTCAAGTTGAATGCGGTGCTGTCCTGCCAATGTGAAATGATCAACGTTTGTCTTTCCTGTTATACGTTTCGCTTAGATTAGCCGTGCTGTGCTTCGATGACACCCTTTTTGATAGATGTGCTCTGCTCAGAGCAGCTCATTGTCAACTTGGATATACTGTTACCAAATATCTTACTGTAAAAAAAAGAGCTTCTAGGACGATTATATAGAGAATCTCTAGTATTGCCTCCCATTCGGTTTTGTAATTGATCGAAGCATGCTTTTACTTATCGAAAACTATTTTGTGTATGCCTTTTACCATCTTTAAAGTGCCTGAGCTTTAACTAGAATTAATCTCACTTGTTACTGGAGTCTGAGGTGAATCTCCAAGATTGTTCTTGAGAGATCCACTAACCTCATGCTTGGATTGAAGGATTCGAAGGGATACAGGGGAGAAGGTTATGGAGGGATTGAGTAATTCCCTGTTTGGTTAAAAGATGATTATCTCTCCATGCCCCTCCAACCATTGTATTTTTTATCCCTCCGATTTTGGAAACATAGGGGGACAAGTGATGAATTTACAATTACCCTTCTATATAATAGTTAGAGAGGATTATAAATGTTATAATGGTTGACTTACGTTCTTTGACGCTACCTTCTCCTCTCCTCCAAATCCCACAATCCAAACACAGGGTAAGAGCCTGGAGTCTTGCTAAGCTAAGCATTCTGGTTTCTCAATTCCTTTATATTTTCTTTTCGAGGTCATTTTACGCTTAAGTACTTGTCTATCCGTTTGGGCAAACCGTAATCCGCTTGAGGATTTTATATAAATCGAAGTAGTAAGTCTTGTGCTGTAAATAGAGGGATTAAGAGCGGAGATTCAATAGTTAGCTGTTAGTTCCGATTTTTTTTCAAGGTGTTCCACACTGTAGTCATCATTAGATTTGAATCTTCAAGTTTGGAATGCTTTTATGTTTGGTCAATTCCCTCCTTCATTACCTCTATGTTGTCCTGTGCATGCCTTAACACGAAAATAGTAAACTTAACTTTTACTAGCTAGAATTGTTTTCATTGGCAAAAAAGTGAAGGAAAATAGCTTTATTTTGCACGATCAAAAGATATGGACAATATTGAACTCCGTACCATTAACTGGTTCAGGTGACCTCAATCGATAAAAGATCTTCCCTCAGAGCTCTCATGCTACTTCACCAAGTTGAAGCCCAAAAGCATTTGCCATGGCATATGGGCCGCCTGTGTAGAGAATATGTTGAATCTGTCAATCTAGTTGGCACTTGCATTGGCGTGATTCTTTATCTGCTAATCTCAAGCCAATGACCGCTATAACCTTGGTATTGTGTCTCGTGCTAGTTTAGCTCCGTTTTGATTTTGAATTTCTCCAATCTCGTATACGCATTCAATCAGATTAGAAGGTTAGTACTGTTTACTGTGAGACTTTGGTCATTACCTGTGGTAGGATGGCAAGTTTTCATCCACAGAAATATTTACATGTATTTGTTTTAGCAAAACATGGATGATTATATTATACTAATATAAAGGAGGTCATTAGTTACCTGGCAGAAGAGCTCAAACATGAAATACTCTTAGGGAAAACCACACCAAAGGCATCTGCCTCCATTATATTGAGCAATCCCTATGGGGGTTGACTCCAAAAACAACAACTATTCTCTTGCGCAACTTGATCCCATTCCATCTTTGCCAAGAAATCTACAGCTTCATTCGCTTCCCGAAAAATTTGAGTTGCTTAACATTCTCAAAATTCTTGAGTGATTTTCCTACAATCTAAGGTTATTTGATATAAGTGTCAATTCATCTTTGAATTAGCCCAAACTAAATCATATAGCACCTTGGCATCCAGCTCAATGCAAATGAACAGGATGCCTAGATGCCGGGCTTGGAGGAGGCCTTCTCTCAACGCCCATCCTTTGCTAGGAGCCTATTTGTTATTCCTAGTGGTTTGCTAAAACCTCCTAACCAGTAACCATTACTGTCTAATATGATGCCTCCTGATCCTTCATTGCCTAGGTTGCCCAATACCGATCCATCAGTATTTACCTTTGCCCAACCATTTGGAGGGGGCTTCCATCCGGTTAGAATCTGTCCCTTTTGGGTTCGCCCCGACAATTCAGCCATGGCAAAGAACTCAGCTGCCTTTTGTATGCAAATTTTAAAAATATGGTCTCTCTCTCTCTCTCTCTCTCTCACACTGTGCCGAGTTATGGAGGTGACATTTGGAATGCGGATTCCTTCGTACAACTCACTTATTCATTAATTTTCACTGATTCATCATATAGCACGATTTCTTTCAAATGATATAAGTTCAGAGTGGGTCTATCCTAGTTTTTATGCCATATTTGGATCGGCTACGTAGAACATTTTGTAAGCAACTCTTTTAATTGGATGCGGAGAGAAATGTCCCAGACCCTTTTAATTGGTCGGGAAAGGATGCAAAGGCCCTTTGACGAGGCCAGCTTCGCTCTTGAGGTCGATGTGATAAGTGAAATTGTGGACACACAGATTTCAAGTGGAGCTTATGTTTCGTTGCCAGTTTAATACTGCACTGTTTGGGGTTATAAACGTGGATCCAAGTGCATAGAATCGGAAATGGGATCTGCCTTCTTCTATACGTGACTGGAACCTTCAATTGTTGCAAAACCTGAGCATCGGTTCACGAGGTTTCTAGGTGTTCTTGCTTGGTTGTATGCGTTATTGCAGACTCTATTTCTCGAAGGCAAGTGTCCAGCTGACTGGGCTTTTGAATATATCTTTTCCCCCTTTTCTTAACAAACGAACCTTCGTCATGGATTTTCGCAAGATGTGGTGGTAACCAATTGTAACTTGATGTTCCCTTTTGGAAGTGGCTGCGCTTTATTCTTCCAAAACTTGAGACTTTGGAATGCTTTGAGTCTTTACAATTTAAGATTATTCCAGATGCGGGCTCACTCAGAGGAAAAGAAGGGACCAAAGAGACAGAAGCATCATTCTCGGCAGGCAAGGTACAAGTGTTTGATCAGGTGTTGCTTCTCTTTACTCTTCTCTCCAGACAAAGACTTCACAGACAATCGTAACAATTTTACCCCAGTACACGTTTTGCACGATGTGGAACTTGGCTTTACTTGTGCAACGGAAACACTAAGAAGCCTGGAACAATCCTTTTCCTCTTATTCGATCCCTTCCATTTCTTCTCTTTGATAGCCAAGGAAAAGCGGCAAGGTAAGGAATTACGACAAGGAGCAAGTTTGGTAACTAGATTCCGCATGTATGATCATCCTCACAAGGAAGGAACCGAATGCGGCCAAGAGTATATGTAGGCTGCTGCGGATCCAAATTCAAAGCAACAATCAACTGCAACCAAACAGAGAGAGGGGGAGAAAATAGAGAGTCGCCTTTTGCCCCACGACATAAAAAAATAAAAAAAAATAAAAATCGGAGAGATGGAGATGAACAAAGAAAAAGTTGAGAGCAAGCCAATCAATGTGGTCGTTGATGCAGCGGTGGTGATTCTGAGAGAGAAGCTACGGAAGCTCAAGACGGTCCCAGAGGTGTGCATGGCCCTGAAGCTGCAGGCCGACAGTTTGATCTTGAAGCTCCAACCGGTTTATCAGTTCCTGAAAGACCAGTGCCTGAAGGAAAGCCACCCTGAGTGGATGGGCCGGCTCCTGAGGGCCCTCTACAAGGCTGAGAATAAGATCGACATTTTCTTGTACCGGTTAGTCGAGAGAGAACAGGAAACCATCAGGATTGTCCCTGACGTTCTGATGACGCTCACATGGAAATGCTTACTCCACCGACAGATGAACCACTTCCTCAATGAAGTGGATGGGCTGCTCCAGGACCAGCATCTGGACCGACGAGATACTAAGAGCTCTTCCCTTCCCGACGAAGTGCCCCAGTACCGCGAACGGTGGCAGAGAATCAATGCCATCCGCGAGGACCCATCCGATATAGGAGACTACCGGGCTGGTACTTATGAGAGCGTTCTCCAAAGGCTCACTGGAAAGCAGCCAGGTGATCAATTCCTCTGGGGTGTCGTGATCTATGGAAACGAAGGCACAGGCAAGACATATCTTGCTGGGAAAATCTTCAATTCATCCAAAATCAAGAACCATTTCGAGCCCAGAGCCTGGGTTCATGTTTCCAGCGGTCTTACACTCAGTGACATCAGGTACGCAGTGCTGAAGCAGGTTAAGGGTTCTGCCACAGTGTTAAAGAATATCGAGCACATGGATCCGGAAGAGATTATCCAAGCTCTCGTGAAGGAACTTATTAACAAGACGTACCTTGTCGTGCTGGATGATTTTGAGGGCACGGATACCTGGTATGATTTCATACAATACCTTCCTGACTGGAACAATGGAAGTCGTGTCCTTGTCACCACTCGAAATCCACACACAGCACATTTAGCTGATTATGAACCGATTGAGCTCCAGAATTTAGGGAGGGATGAGAGCTTGCTGCTGTTGCAGAAGAAAGTGAATCCGGTAATAGCAGTTAGTCCGAAGGATGAAAACCTAATTAGCCGGATCTTCCAGGCAAGTAGCGGCTGCCCCCTCGCAATTGGTCTTCTAGGAGGACTACTGATCCATATGGACCCCAGTGACACGAAATGGCCAATCATGAATGAGAAAGTGAGTTTACCTGAGATACTCACTATGAGTTACAATAGTTTGCCACAGGAAGAGAAGCCTTGTTTCCTTTACTTGACCCTCTTCCCTAAAGCTACTCCTATCCCATTGCGGAGGATACTCCGCCTGTGGCATAGTGAGGGGTTGCTTACAGACCCCCACATGAATCCCGAAGATCTGGGGGAGAAGTATCTCGAGGACCTCATACTGAGGAGCTTGGTCGAAGTTGTGATATGGAATCCCGACGGAACCCCGAGGGCATGTCAATTGGTGACATCTGTTTATGACATGTTCCGTCCCCAGGCGGTTGAGCTTGACCTCCTCTACATCCATGACCAAAAACTCTCCGGGCCATCCCAGACAGAACCGGTCAAGTTTAAGGGGCGGCAATTCAATGTCCGCTGGCTTGCAGAGCACTCCAACATCAAAAATTTTTGCCAGGAGAACCTTAACGTCATCCTGCACATCAGGTCCTTCATTTCCTTCTACTTTCGGAAGGGAACCCTCACCAAGGACCTAGGCACATTCCTCCGGATTGTGACTTCGCACAACAGCTACCGGCTCCTGAGGGTACTCGATCTAGAAGGCGTTTACAAACCCTACTTGCTTCCCTCTATTGGCAGGTTAGTGCTCTTGAAGTACCTCGGGTTGAGGTCTACAGTCCTAGATTCACTTCCGAGTGCTGTAGGCGATCTCCCACAACTGGAGACTCTGGACATTAAGAACACCAACATAACTGTCCTTCCGCGGTCCCTTTGGAAGTCCAACTACCTCCGGCATCTGTACTTGAATGGGTTTCACATTGACCCATCAATCCTCAGGCGTCATGCTGGCTCGAGATTTTTATCAAACCTCCGAACATTGACAGGGCTATACATGGGCAACATGGACGAAGGTTTGGTGAATGGCTTGATTGAATCCGTAACAAAGCTCACCAAACTTAAGATCAACTATCGTTCAAGCGAGAAGAACGAGAACATAGCTCGATGGATCTCCAAGTTGACCAATCTTCAGTCATTGAAGTTGGGCATGACAGGAAAGGACGGGTACCTTCCCAAGCTCACCTACTTGCCTCAACATCATTATCTCTTCAACTTGTACCTGCTTGGGAAGCTACCCAAAATGGAATCAGACCAGCTGCCCTCATGCCTCAGGGTCCTCACTCTATCCAAGTCAAATTTGTCAGAGGACCCGATGCAGAGTCTCAGTCAGTTACAGCACCTGAGAAGCTTGAGGCTCTTATCAGATTCATACACAGGTACTGAAATGAGTTGCCGGCGTGGATTCCCGAGCCTTCAGGTTTTGAAGCTCTGGAGCCTCACGAAACTGCAGAAATTGACTCTGTGCCAGGGATGTATGGGTAGCCTCAAAGAGCTAGAAATTAGAGGCTGTGCGGAGCTTCAACCTGGCATTGGTATGATGAATTTGACTTCATTGGAGGAACTCACTCTCTCAAGAATGCCCAGGAAGTTTGTCCAGGATATGAGAAGTGGGGAATTTCCGGAGTCAACAGAATGCTGCCTGTTTGTATTCAATGAATATGAGGTATGTAAAAGTAATTTCTATCTTATGCTATTTATCAGTTTTCTTCTTTGAAATGGGGAATCTAATTGATGAACCATACAAATTTCTGAACATGTTATGCTGAAAATGAGAAGTGTTACATGGGATGAAACACTGATCATAAAGCTTTTGAGCTAACATGAATGGTATGAACATTTTGTGTCTTCGGGTTGTATGCTTGAGTAACTGGGCAAGCAAGACTGCAAGATCCATCATCAACTAGATTTTACTTGCTGACTTTCACTATGTCAATTCATATACTAAAATGTTGCTCTCGACAGCCATCACAGACCACCCCTAAACAGCAAGTGAAGGGAGGAGAAGAAGCCGATAAGACCTCAGTGAACCCACCATCTAACCATGAAAATGAGGGTTTATTCCAGATTGCGACTGGACAAGATAGCCATAGTGAGGAGGAATCGCCTGTAGAAACTCCAAAAAATGGTGATCTTAAGGGGCCAATCCTCACGAATTCAAAAGAAGGGCCATCCCTTGCAGAGCAGAAGCAGCCATTTCTTATGGATCACAACGAGCCACCCCTTTTGGTTACCGCTGGAATCCCTATAGGGCCAGGAGGAGGCCATTCCTTTGTCACACCGACAGGACCAGGAGGACGCAGCCCCTTTGCTATGTGACATGTAAATGTTGAGCTGCGTTTCAGACTTTCAGTTTCAGCAAAGATATAAGTGCTGAGCTCGGATGCAGAGAGTCAGTGGCATGAATATTGGGAACTATCAAAGCCGTCTCACATTATTAGGTTGTTACAGTGGCTGGTCATTCATGTTTTCATGTATTAGTTTCATGGTACACTAAGTTGTTATTGGTTTTGCATTCTGTTTCAAAAAAATCGTATGCAAATCACATGCTTGAGAAGTAATTCATCTGTTAAGAAATTGTTTGATTTTTTTCTTTTGCGATAAACAGTTGCTCTTTCTCAAGTTCATAAGTCATTTTCAAGAAGCTATGCATGTGTCGTCACCACCAGTCGTGGATGATGGGCCTTGATCCTATTCCCACGAGGATATCAAAGTAGTGCCATCACGCACTTTCTAAAGACAGAACCTGCTGCCTGATGTCTGAGGCACAAGTTCTGGCTGAATATTTCTTTGGGCATGCCGTGGTATATTTCTTTGGCTCTCTATGTCTCTCATTTGAGAATTCTGTATATCTCTGTGTCATAGCCCGCTGCAAACCTGCAAGGTATTGTTCACTTTAGGCATGTGCCTCTCTATGGGCCCACTCTCCCTCACGGTTTTGTCCCCTAAAGGCGCCTCACAAAATCAGGAGGGTACCACTCCTTTAAGCACATCACACATCCACCTTTCGAGCGATATGGGATCTCACTATAGATCCACCCCCATGGGACCCACCAGTCCTTCGCTAGCACACCTCTAGTTGGGGATGGTGATTATGTGAGACGCCCTTTAGGGGAAAAAACAGTGAGGGAGAGTGGGCCCATAGAGAGGCACTTGCCCACAGCGGACAACACCTCGCAAGTCAGTAGCGGGATATGACAGTTGGTATTAAAGCCATTCTCAATTGGAGGTGTGCCACTGGAGGACTGTAGGGCCCCTTGGGAGTGTGAATCCACAGAGAGATTCCATATCGCTCAGGAGGTAAATGTGTAATGTGCTTAAAGGGGTGGTACCCCCTTGAATCTGTGAGGCGCTCTTTAGGGGACAAAACCGTAAAGGAGAGTAGGCCCATAGAGAGGCACTTGCCCAAAGCAGACAACACCTCGCGGGTCAACAACGAGTTATGACAATTAGTATCAAAGCCATTCCTAACCGGAGGTGTGCCAACGAAGGACCGTTGGGCCCCATGAGGGTGAATCCATAGAGAGATCCCACATCACTTGGGAGGCGAATGTGTGATGTGCTTAAAGGGGTGGTACTATGTTGATTTTGTGAGGTGCCTTTAGGGGACAAAACCATGAGGGAGAGTGGGCCCACAGAGAGGCACTTGCCCAAAATGGGCAATAGCTCATGTCGGCAAGAAAGCCACCCTTGTCGTCGGCAACGTCCTTCCTCTGCCCTTCATCCCAGAGGGTGCCGTCATCTGCAATGTCGAGCACCATGTTGGGGATCACGGAGTCTTCGCTTGTGCCTCTGGAGATTATGCCATTGTCATCAGCCACAACCCTGACAATGACACAACTCGGAATACTCCCAGAATCCTACAATTGGCTCGATTTGATTGCTTCTTGGTGAGATGTTTGTAATATGCGATCTGATCGATGAATTAGCTTCATAACTGCTCAAATTAGATCTGCAGAAACCGAATTCCTAACTGTTTTAAGCTTGTTAAGCTGTCATTTTGCTCATGACGCTGGGATAAAGGACAAGGCTAGAGAAGCTGTGAACTCTTAGTTTGCAAGAAGTCATCTCATGTATAATATCTGAATTATTTAGTCGCCAAATTCGTGCAATGTTTGCTCGTCAAACTGAAGGAATCTGTTATGGTTGCTCTCTTGCGACATCTTGCAGTGTTTTGGCATTACCCTTGGTCTGAGGATTGATTTTTGCTACAGTGGTCGGATAGCTGATTCCATTGAATCGGCTTGAGAAATCGACAGGACTGAACTTTTTGGAGGTGACCCTTTTTGAGAAGTGCACTGATTATAGAGAGCATCCTCTTGAGCTGCAGTATAACTGATAAGACTAGAGCAGCAATCTGTTCGTTCCAATTTCTGTATAGCTGCATGTTCGGTAGGTGTGTATCGGGAATGGTAGGGTTAATGTTGTAGGATGGAAACACCACTTAAAATGCTGAAAGCAAATAGTACTTGGTGCATGCTTACAAGTACTGTAAATTCTGAAAGTCGGTAATAAATCATGCTGGCAGCATCAAGCTTCCATCTGGCGCCAAGAAGATTGTGCCCAGCGGCTGCAGGGCAATGATTGGGCAAGTTGCAGGTGGTGGTAGGACCGAGAAGCCTCTCCTGAAGGCTGGAAATGNCTGTCATGCCAGCATCGTCAGGCGTGATGCACTGCCAGGGCAGAAGGTCGGTCTTATTGCCGCCTGCAGGACTGGTCGGCTTCGTGGGCAGGCTGCTGCCACTGCCGCCAAGGCCGACAAGGCTTGAGAGATTTCCTGCTGTTTAGATGTGTTTTTCATTTACTTTCTTTGATTTCATCCTGTTGGAAATTTGCTGTTTGAAATCATTAGCTTTTACAACTCTTTGTAGTTGAAGTTCTGCACTGGGTTTGAATGTTAAGAAAGGATTTGGTAATTGAATGACAGTATCGTTGTTGTTGCTCATCATCTTCTGGTACGAGATTGTTTCGTACTATTTTCCATGGGTTGGTGCATGAGATTGGAAATAGATGGATTGAACGATAGAGCCAATCTGGTACTGATTCGTGTATGCATAACATTACTTACAGTAGATCTAACTGAACAGAAATCGACCTGAAGCATTGGATGGGTCAACTATTGTCAAATTATTACTTCACCAGTATTTGACCTTGTCCTGTAGCCAGCTCTATTCAGTGTATTTGGTCTGATGGGGCCATTCTGTCCATGTGCCCTCCTTCCAGTTGATCGATGGCCCGCTATCGCCTTCTTGAATGGGAGAGTAGGAGGCAAATCAGGGTCTTGCTCAAGCTGTCAGGCATGGACGAGATGATGAGGCGGATCTCCAAGGAACCTTCTTTAGGCCCTTGCAGACGGACAATTCGTGGTTGATCATGTGACCATGGCCAAAATTTCTCGAGGTCGGCATGGCTTATGTCTGTGAACCTCTCAACTGCACAATCTATCTCTGTTTTCTTGTATTGACTGCTTCATGAGATGCTGATAGTCTTCGATAACGATCTCCAGCATGATGCGTAACATGATCTCAAACCTTGTTGAGGTTGGTTACAACTAGAGTAGACAGGACCAAAAAAAAAAAAAAAACCTAGACCAGGCGGGACAAACATTTTCCTCGACTTGGACCAGTTTAGCAAATAAGTGGTGATCACTTTCTGTTGTTACGGGACCCCACTGCTCCTTTGATTAATGTGAAAAGTGGAGCCTATCGAGAAAAGACAGGTGGAGACCAGAGCACAGTGCTCGATGCGTCTCTGTGCTTAATAGAGCGTCAATGCGAAAACTCTGAGAATTCGAGGACTTGAGGGCTCCATTGTCGGATGAATGGGCCTGGATTCTCGGCCGGATACAGACTTGGCAGATACCATGATGCGTGTGCTCTTGCTAGCTGGTGGAAATATGAATCACGTGATGATGATCCTCGAGGTCAAGCTCACTGTTAAGCCACTAGTTTTCCACACGTCATTGATCATTACGTCCATTCACTCTGACCATCAGCCCATGTTGTTGATTCCTTCTCAGTCGCTTCCGCGAAATTAACCTTGTCCTTGTTAAATGGCAGAAATATCCCTCCACGCCACGGGCTAAGATTAATACGAAGTTTGAGAGAGAGAGTATAACGCAGAACTGGGGGTTAGATAAAATATTTTAATAAAAATTAGCTTTTTTCCTTATTTTTATTTTTATACCATACAATATCATCTGAACTCAAAGTATATATCGAGATTAATCATGATTAGGCCAGGATTTACAGAAAAATTTTTATCGACCTTCCCTGCGTGAAATTTATTCCTTCGATCATCTATTTAAAAATTTAGTAATAACCTATTAGTTGATCTCCAAATTAATCAAATTAACTTTTTTTAATATATGTATATTATATATATTTTCTCTTTCCGAATATAAAAGGATATCAGTGAATGCTGTCATGGACAAACAACGACAAATGCACGATTGTCTGACGTGGGGATTGGATTTGGACGAAGCTGCCCGGAAGTTCTCAAGAGAGTTTAATATTTTTTTATATATAAATAGCTGTATCTAGTTGAACTTTCTCCAGCTGACTAATCCGGATCGCCTCAGACCGGCCCATTTAAGGGGTTAAGAGCTCCCCGCTGATGTGAGACTTGAACTCGAATCCTTCCATTGAGATGATGAGTGTCGAACCACTCTATCACACTCACGATGATTCAAGCGAGTTTAATATTGTCTCTATGAAGAAGACGCTTCCCGCATGAAGCTTTTGCTAGAGTGTCATTGTATCATATAAATATATTTATGAAGAAGACGCTTCCCACATCTGCAGTCTGTGGTTTCCCAAAGTAGCATCGTCCAATTTCCTACACTTAAAATGCTTACTTTATAATAGAATTCTTTTTGACAAATATACTAGTACTGACCATTGACATAATACAATACATCTTTTCGAGTTAAATGGATTTACATTGGGATATAGTAAACATATATAATTTAATATAATATGGTTAATTTTATTGATTTAAACATATATTAAATATATTAATATATTGAACTTATTAAAGTGAGTGTATTATTTTCTTATGATGAATCCATAGTTTTTAAAATCGGACCGGGTCGGCCGGTTCGACTGGGACCGGCCACTCACCCGATCCGGTTCTCACAAAAATCCAATTATTATTTAAATGAGGTCAAATTCAATTGAACCGGCCGGTTCTCACTTGAACCAATAAATC
>CXYZ01012656.1:2649102-2726275 GCA_900006705.1 Sonneratia caseolaris
TTTTTAAAAAATAAATTTAAATTATTTTATAGTTGAAAATAAAAATTTTACATTATATAACTGTTAGGCTCCTCCAAAATTTTTTTATTAATTTAAAGAGAATATTGAAATAATTATTAAAATATAATTAATTTTTTTATTATAAATATTTTTGGGTCGGGAATATTTTTATTTGGGCCATACCGGCGGCAAGGTGATCTGTAGCTACCGAGATGCCCCCTCTTTCTTCTCCCTTATTCAATAATTCAATCCTACAATGCAACCGAAAGAGACCGTTCTCGCAGTTCACCTAACCCACATCAATAAGTACCTTTCCCCTCAAAATCACCATTTCATTCGTTCAATCTCCAATTTACTCCTTACAAACAAATAAATCACCAGACATCCAAATTATAAACCATACGAAATCCTCAAATTATGAGCCACAAGAATATTTCCAAGCACTTCAGCATGCCCGTATTTTCTTAGTCTGGTGATAAAACTTATAGAATACTTTATCTGCGACTTAGTACAAATCAGAACTTTAAACCACAAGAATGAACCAATATATCTATGATCAACCTCTGACTAAGTGGATATCGGTGTCTAAGATGTGAGATGTTCAACTTGCCCAAGTCAAATTTCAGCTTAAAACTATTCCTGCCAACGTCCTTCTATTCTCGATTCTTTCTAATCGACTTCTCTCAAGAAGGGATTGGGTGGTTCGGACTGGTTTCGGGTTGGTCCAAAATGGGTCTGAAATTAGTTGGCCAAATTACAGTTTGATCTGTTAAGTATAATAGACCAGTCTGATTACAGCCATGGTTCACGAAATCATGAACCAACCTAGTTCACGGTGTGTGTCAGCTCAAATAGTAAGCCACAACCCTTTTCTTTTTTTAAAAACAATTTCCAAATTAATTAAAATGAATAAAAATTTCAAATTAACTTATATTTCAAATGGAGAATGATGATATGTTTATAAAATTTGGACGTTGACGGTGAAAATGAGAAAAAAAAAATTTAGGAGTGAACAAAATTCATTTTGACCGTTGCAATCAATAGTCAAAATTTGATCAAAAATTTTTGATGGTCTAAATTAGTTTTATAATAATTTGGTTCAGTTTCATAATGATTTCAGATAGGTTTTCAGATGAATTCATACTAATTCATTGAAAAAAAGTGTTTGGCCAGTTTTAGTTCATCGCGCTTTGCTTAAAGCAGCTCATTGTCAACTTGGATGCATTTTTACCAAATATCTTACAGTAGAAAAGAGCTTCTAGGTTGAATATATAGAGAATATGTAGTATTGCCTTCCACATGGTTTTATAATTGGTTGAAGCATGCTTTTACTTGTCTAAAACTATTTTGTGTATGTCTTTTACCATCTTTTTATGTGCTTGAGGTTCAACTAGAATTAATCTCACGCGCTACTAGAGTCTACAATCAGTCCCCAAGATTGTTCTTGAGAGATCCACTAACCTTGTGTTTGAATGGAAGGATTCAGAGAGGAAGGTTATGAAAGGATTGGGTAATCCCTGCTTGGTTAAAAGATAATTATCCCTCTATAACCATTAAACAATCGCATTTTTTATCCCTTAGATTTTTGGGATAGGGAGGAACAACCGATGAATTTATAATTAACCTTTCCAATATAATAGTTAAAGGAGATTATAAATGGTATAATGGTCAATTTACATTTTTTAATACGCCCTTCCTCTCTCCTCCAAATCTCACAATGCAAAGATAGGGTAGGAGTCTGGAGTCTTGCTAAACTAAGCATTCTGTTTTCTTAATGCCTTTTTGTTTTCTTATCAGGGTGGTTTACGCTTAAGTACTTGTTTATCATTTGGACAAACTGCAATTTGCTTGAGAATTTTATATAAATCAAGGTAGTGAGAGTTGGACAGTAATTAGAGGGATTAAGAGTCGAGATTCAATAGTTAGCTGTTAGTTCTGATTTTTTTCCAGCACACAACAAAGCATGTCTCAAGCCATAGTTGTTTCCAAAACATTCCAGGCTGTAACATTGTATATAAACTGTACACTATTTTGTACATACCCTATCTAGTCTTCGCCCTAGTTGATCCTCAAATCAAAATTGGTTGACCTGCCCGGCCGAGTATCTTCCTTATCTGTAGGAAAAAAAGTTTGTAGATAGTGTGAACTGTAACTAAGTTAATACAAATTTCCAAAATAAAATAGCATTAGTTTAAGCATAGATTCTTAAAATATTCTATCTACTAAACAAGTAGCCATATAATGATGTTAGATTGTTATCAGCAGACTACTTAGCTTCAGTCGATTTACGAAATGAAATATATGAACTCATTCATTTTAAATAATAACTATAAGGTTGCACTACCTCCGCAATATAGTTATGGTGGTATCGTAATTCCGCACCTCAATCAATCTTATAATATTATCTTTCCCATGCTCTTCATCTTCGCACGAAATCGGAGGGATACCTATTATCCTCTCGCAGTAAGATTGAACCGTCGCTATCAAGTCTCTCTCTTTTATTATCTCTCATATTTGGTCTTTGTTTTTCTGATCGAGTCCTGAAAGGGGGTCACCCCACGTATTCCACTAGGGTCACAAAACCAGCGTCACTCATGTCCCATGTTTATATCCTACTAGGAACCAGTGGTAAATCAGTAAGATCCATTTCTTTTCCGCCGACTTAACCGTTATTATGATTATACACAAACACATTCAATAATGCAGAATATATATATATATATATATATAAATGCATGTCAGACTTTATCCTTTTCCTGTTCTTTTTGTCACTCAATCTGAATATACTCACTTGCTAGAGATAATAGTTAGTTAGACATAATAAATAATTATTTCATAATTGACATTTACTAATTGCTAATCATAAATATAACATTTCACAATGAAAAACTATACTCACACCCTTGAATCGACTAATTACAAAGCGAAATTCTCTAGGTGTTTATCTCGAGACTTCTGGATACCTATCATTTCATTCACAACAAAATCAATATACATAATAAAATTATCAATACTTCCGATATTCAAATAAAATATCTTCCTACGAATTAACGTTGTGATTGTGATGAACGAATCAACCTAATTGATTCTTACAATTTTAAATTCTCATACTCTTATCCCTTTCATCCCACCATTGTATCTATGTCCCCCCGATTCTTCATTTTCCTTTCCCTTGTTCTTCCCCTTCTCTTCCCTTCTTTATTTTCGTTTCTTTCTTTCTTTTTTTTCCTTCTGTTTTCTATTGACGAAATCAATCCCTCCTTAATCAACGTGTATATGTATGTATATGTGTATATATATATATATATATTTGTTTCATTTACCATGAATTCATTACTACCCATTTAAGTAGGAAACATACTTGTACATACACTATTCAACTAACCTATGAGTCCTAATATATATATGACTATCACAATTCTAATTGATCAAAATAAATATTCAATTATTTCAACCTTACCATCCTCACAAAAACTCTTCCTCTTCAATTACACTCTCCAACCTCACCTTCTCTCCATGCAAATTTCTCCCTCTCTCTCACTTGTATTCGGTGGCGTTTCCAGAAGAATGAAGAGAAGAAAAGAAGAAGAAGCAATAGATTGACAGGTGTAAAAGGAGGCGTAAGGCGCTGGAGTTTCGAGTGGAGTTTAAGTTTCCTTCTCATATCTGCGCTGCCAGTTTAACACTGCACTGTTTGGGGCTATAAACATGGATCCAACTGCATAGAGTCGAACATGAGTTCTGCCTTGTATACGAGACTGGGAGCTTCAATTGTGGCAAGACTTGAGCATCGGTTCACGAGGCTTCTGGGTGTTCTTGCATTGTCGTATGCGTGATGCAAACTCCATTTCTTGGGTTTCGAATATATGTTTTCCCCCCCTTCCTTAACAAACGAACGTTTCGGAGAACACCTTCATGAATTTTCGCAAAACGTGGTGGTAACCAATTGTAACTAAATGTTCCCTTTTCGAAGTGGCTGCGCTTTATTCTTCCAAAACCTGAGACTTCGGAATGCTTTGAGTCTTTACAGGTTAAGATTATTCTAGACGCGGTCTTACTCAGAGGAAAAGAAGGGACCAAAGAGACAAAAGCATCATCCTCGGAGGCCAAGGTGCAAGTGTTTGATCAGGTGTTGCTTCTCTTTACTCTTCTCTTCCAGACAAAAACTTCACAGACAATCGTAACAATTTCATCCCAGTACACGTCTTGCACGATGTGGAACTTGGCTTTTCTTGCGCAACGCAAAAACTAAGAAGCCCGGAACAATCCTTTTCCTCTTATTCGATCCCTTCCATTTCTTCTTTTTGATAGCTAAGGAACAGCGGCAAGGTAAGGAATTACGACAAGGAGCAAGTTTGGTAACTAGATTCCACATGTATGATCATCCTCACAAGGAAAGAACCGAATGTAGCCACGACTATATGTAGGTTGCTGCGGATCCAAATTCAAACCAACAATCAACTGCAACCAAAAAAACAGAGGGAGAGAAAATAAAAGGGTCGCTTTTTGTCCCCCGACAAAAAAAAATAAAAACAGAGAGAGATGGAGATGAGCAAAGAAAAAGTTGAGAGCAAGCCAATCAATGTGGTGGCTGATTCAGTGGTGGTGATTCTGATAGAGAAGCTACGGATGTTCGGATCGCTCCCGGAGGTGTGCATGGCCCTGAAGAACCAGGCCAACAATTTGATCTCAAAGCTCCTGCCGGTTTATCAGTTCCTGAAAGACGAGTGCCTGGAGGAAAGCCACCCTGAGTGGATAGACCGGCTTCTGAAGGCCCTCTACAAGGCTGAGAACAAGATCGACATTTTCTTGTACCGGTTAGTCGAGAGAGACCAGGAAACCATCAGGATCGTCCCTGACGTTCTGATGACGCTCACATGGAAATGCTTACTCCACCGACAGATGAACCACTTCCTCAATGAAGTGGATGGGCTGCTCCAGGACCAGCACCTGGACCGACGAGGTACTAAGAGCTCTCCCCGTCCCAACGAAGTGCCCCAGTACCACGAACGGTGGCAGAAAGTCAATGCCATCCGTGAGGACCCATCCGATATACGAGACTACTGGGCTGGTACTTATGAGGATGTTCTCGATAAGCTCATTAGTGGTGACCAAGATGATGAGGACAATCAGCTAGATGAACAATACCTCTCGTGTGTCGTGATCTACGGGGATGAAGGCATGGGCAAGACATATCTTGCTGGGAGGATCTTCAATTCATCCAAAATCAAGAACCATTTCCAGGCCAGAGCCTGGGCTCATGTTTCCAGCAGTCTTACACTCGATGACATCAGGTACGCAGTGCTGAAGCAGGTTAAGGGATCTGGCACGGTGTTAAAGAATATCGAGCACATGGATCGGGAAGAGATTAAGCAAGCTCTCATGAAGGAACTTACTAACAAGAGGTACCTTGTTGTGCTGGACGATTTCCAGGACATGGATACCTGGTATGATTTCATACAATACCTTCCCGACTGGATCAATGGAAGTCGTGTTCTCATCACCACTCGAAATCCAATCATGGCACATGTAGCTGATCTCAGACCGATTAAACTCCAGAATTTAGAGGAGCAGGAGAGCTCGAAGCTGTTGCAGAAGAAAGTGAATCCAGTAATAGCAGCTAGCCCACAGGCTGAAATCCTTAGCCGGATCTTCCAGGCGAGTAGCGGCTGCCCACTTGCGATTGGTCTTCTAGGAGGACTACTGATCCATATGGACCCCAATGACACGAAATGGCCAATCATGAATGAGAAAGTGAGTTTACCTGAGATACTCACTATGAGTTACAATAGTTTGCCACAGGAAGAGAAGCCTTGTTTCCTTTACTTGACCCTCTTCCCTAAAGCTACTCCTATCCCATTGCGGAGGATACTCCGCCTGTGGCATAGTGAGGGGTTGCTTACAGACCCCCACATGAATCCCGAAGATCTGGGGGAGAAGTATCTCGAGGACCTCATACTGAGGAGCTTGGTCGAAGTTGTGATATGGAATCCCGACGGAACCCCGAGGGCATGTCAATTGGTGACATCTGTTTATGACATGTTCCGTCCCCAGGCGGTTGAGCTTGACCTCCTCTACATCCATGACCAAAAACTCTCCGGGCCATCCCAGACAGAACCGGTCAAGTTTAAGGGGCGGCAATTCAATGTCCGCTGGCTTGCAGAGCACTCCAACATCAAAAATTTTTGCCAGGAGAACCTTAACGTCATCCTGCACATCAGGTCCTTCATTTCCTTCTACTTTCGGAAGGGAACCCTCACCAAGGACCTAGGCACATTCCTCCGGATTGTGACTTCGCACAACAGCTACCGGCTCCTGAGGGTACTCGATCTAGAAGGCGTTTACAAACCCTACTTGCTTCCCTCTATTGGCAGGTTAGTGCTCTTGAAGTACCTCGGGTTGAGGTCTACAGTCCTAGATTCACTTCCGAGTGCTGTAGGCGATCTCCCACAACTGGAGACTCTGGACATTAAGAACACCAACATAACTGTCCTTCCGCGGTCCCTTTGGAAGTCCAACTACCTCCGGCATCTGTACTTGAATGGGTTTCACATTGACCCATCAATCCTCAGGCGTCATGCTGGCTCGAGATTTTTATCAAACCTCCGAACATTGACAGGGCTATACATGGGCAACATGGACGAAGGTTTGGTGAATGGCTTGATTGAATCCGTAACAAAGCTCACCAAACTTAAGATCAACTATCGTTCAAGCGAGAAGAACGAGAACATAGCTCGATGGATCTCCAAGTTGACCAATCTTCAGTCATTGAAGTTGGGCATGACAGGAAAGGACGGGTACCTTCCCAAGCTCACCTACTTGCCTCAACATCATTATCTCTTCAACTTGTACCTGCTTGGGAAGCTACCCAAAATGGAATCAGACCAGCTGCCCTCATGCCTCAGGGTCCTCACTCTATCCAAGTCAAATTTGTCAGAGGACCCGATGCAGAGTCTCAGTCAGTTACAGCACCTGAGAAGCTTGAGGCTCTTATCAGATTCATACACAGGTACTGAAATGAGTTGCCGGCGTGGATTCCCGAGCCTTCAGGTTTTGAAGCTCTGGAGCCTCACGAAACTGCAGAAATTGACTCTGTGCCAGGGATGTATGGGTAGCCTCAAAGAGCTAGAAATTAGAGGCTGTGCGGAGCTTCAACCTGGCATTGGTATGATGAATTTGACTTCATTGGAGGAACTCACTCTCTCAAGAATGCCCAGGAAGTTTGTCCAGGATATGAGAAGTGGGGAATTTCCGGAGTCAACAGAATGCTGCCTGTTTGTATTCAATGAATATGAGGTATGTAAAAGTAATTTCTATCTTATGCTATTTATCAGTTTTCTTCTTTGAAATGGGGAATCTAATTGATGAACCATACAAATTTCTGAACATGTTATGCTGAAAATGAGAAGTGTTACATGGGATGAAACACTGATCATAAAGCTTTTGAGCTAACATGAATGGTATGAACATTTTGTGTCTTCGGGTTGTATGCTTGAGTAACTGGGCAAGCAAGACTGCAAGATCCATCATCAACTAGATTTTACTTGCTGACTTTCACTATGTCAATTCATATACTAAAATGTTGCTCTCGACAGCCATCACAGACCACCCCTAAACAGCAAGTGAAGGGAGGAGAAGAAGCCGATAAGACCTCAGTGAACCCACCATCTAACCATGAAAATGAGGGTTTATTCCAGATTGCGACTGGACAAGATAGCCATAGTGAGGAGGAATCGCCTGTAGAAACTCCAAAAAATGGTGATCTTAAGGGGCCAATCCTCACGAATTCAAAAGAAGGGCCATCCCTTGCAGAGCAGAAGCAGCCATTTCTTATGGATCACAACGAGCCACCCCTTTTGGTTACCGCTGGAATCCCTATAGGGCCAGGAGGAGGCCATTCCTTTGTCACACCGACAGGACCAGGAGGACGCAGCCCCTTTGCTATGTGACATGTAAATGTTGAGCTGCGTTTCAGACTTTCAGTTTCAGCAAAGATATAAGTGCTGAGCTCGGATGCAGAGAGTCAGTGGCATGAATATTGGGAACTATCAAAGCCGTCTCACATTATTAGGTTGTTACAGTGGCTGGTCATTCATGTTTTCATGTATTAGTTTCATGGTACACTAAGTTGTTATTGGTTTTGCATTCTGTTTCAAAAAAATCGTATGCAAATCACATGCTTGAGAAGTAATTCATCTGTTAAGAAATTGTTTGATTTTTTTCTTTTGCGATAAACAGTTGCTCTTTCTCAAGTTCATAAGTCATTTTCAAGAAGCTATGCATGTGTCGTCACCACCAGTCGTGGATGATGGGCCTTGATCCTATTCCCACGAGGATATCAAAGTAGTGCCATCACGCACTTTCTAAAGACAGAACCTGCTGCCTGATGTCTGAGGCACAAGTTCTGGCTGAATATTTCTTTGGGCATGCCGTGGTATAATCCATAAACCCAAGAACATTGTCGTAGAATTCATAATATTCCGTTCAAAAGCGTAAACACGAAAAAAGAATTCCATACCAAAACGCATATGCATAAATTTCTCTGTTCATCCTCTGCTTTAATTAGTGGATAGATATCACCCATCTCCACGATATGCATTCAGGAAAGGAAATCAATAGTATAAAACTTACCCATCTTAGGAGAAATATGATATAATGATTTTCAGGTGGCAATATACCTTGAAACTTCTCATATCAAAAGAATACTTGAAAGGAACAAAATCTAGCAACCAGTGTCTCTCAGCCGACCCATGTTCTTAAAAAGCTATTCCCAGAATCTGATCTTCGAGTCGAGTCCTTTAAGAAAAAAAGGCATCTTCCACCTACACAATCCCTAACAAATATAAAGAAAAGAAAATGATCTATACATAAATATTATACATCACATTCATCAAACTGTTTAATTTTTCTTTTAAGTGTCATCTATTTCTTCCCCATTTTTTATTTCTGAAAGCAAGACAATTGGTAAAATTTGTCAAGAAAAAGGAAAAGGAAGAGAAAAACAAAAAGGAAATGAGTTCACAGGCAGGTAAATCTCAGAAGCTTATCTGTCTCGCCTCACTGCTTTTCTTGTACAAGTATCTCTGATATTTTTGCTGTACAAGGTGTGCAGATGACCGGTTGCATTGGCATGCTATTGAGGCGATTCCGAGAAAGTGCATAGAAGTTTCTTAGGATTTGGAGCCTTGTGCGTCAGTCCTCTCTCCTCCTTCTGCGATTTTATCTAAATGATTTTAAAAGCAAAAGGAAGCGTAATGGCTGCAAAAAGGGAAAGAATAAATGTTTAAATTGGATCATCAACCAGTTCATATTCATAATGCGCTTTTTCCTTGATCATATTTGACCTTTCTTTTTGTTCTTAATAGCCCGTCAACCGGCAACTAGTCCATATTTGAGTGAGGGGTAGAACTCTTTAAATGCTTGGATTCAGGCGAAGCAATCTCCTCTGTTTTCCCACTTACATCCTAATTATATCTTCAACATCTCAAGAGAAATAGAGCTGGCAGAAAATCATAAATATGCGTATCTAGGACTGAGAGGACGAAGTTTGCTTGGCGAAAAGTCAAAGCTGTTTTAGTATATTGAGGATTAAGTTAGAAGTTAGAACATTGTCCCTGTCGTTGGAGGAAGCTTACCACTGTAACAGCTGCATCTGCCAGGAAATACAGGAAATCTCCACCAAACGGAAAATGAATAACTGGGTATGAAACAAGAGTCTGTAAATTCAACTTTCCTATTTCCTTGGATTTCCTGTGAAAGCTGGAAAATGAATGAGTGGCAACGTAAGATGCCCGGGAAACTATGGGAGCTTTGATACTCTTTGGGCACACCATTTATTGTCTCCTCCCCCCTGCTTCTGAGCTGAATAAATTCTTTTGACTGATCAAGGTGATGTAGCAGACAGGTGATTCTTGTTTGCAGGTAATGCCGAGAAGAGCAGCAACTCTGAATCGGTCTATAAAGTAAGGGCGACAAACAATCTAGAAAGTCGACCTGTGGCTATCAGAGTGCCGAGACTCTGACAGGAACCTCATATGAATTACCATGAAGTCATTCATATTACCGGGGGCAATTGTTATCGCCGTGCAAAGCTTCTGAACTCGAGTTTGGCAGGAAAAAATTGCAGATGGAGGAGAATTGTTCTGCTGCTTCCTTGATACTGAAATATCTTATAAACGTGATGTTGATGTCTTTCAAACCTGTATACATATTTGGTGTACATATAATGTCTTATAAACGTGATGTCTAATGAGCACAGTTTATTAACCGTTGGGTCTTCAAAAGATTTGGAATGGTTATATTCATGTAGAGTTAGTAATCATAGCCCCGTGTAGAACATCGCTTGCTTAGAGTGGATCTCATGGCAAGATTAAGATCATCATGAAATTGGCTGTATGAACTCTACCTTGCTGGTTTACAGTTGATATGGAGCTCAATCTATTGACACAAGTCGAGCCACTGGTGAGGATGACTTTAGCTTTATAACCAATCGTCCATTTATAACCATCCATTTTCATGGATGTTTCTTCCGCGCATCGGATTCTTGTACCAAGGAGCAAGTGTTTGGATTTTGGGATTGGTGGGATACCAGGATTCTTTGAGTCCCGGCAACTGAAGATTACTCCTTCTCTTTTATTTTCCTTCATCAAATTCTCTTTTCCCTAGGACGATGAGGTGGCAGGTGTCACAGGGCTCAGGCTTGACCCAAAATTTTCCTTCCCTGCAAGGGTGCTGAGCAGTGCCACACGCACTCTCGGCCAACCCAAATACACAACACAACCCAACTCGACCAAGTACAACAGCAGACAGAACACAACAGAGCACTTACAAGGGAAATCTCACTCGTATTCACAACTCGGTATACAAGAATAAGCAAAACCCTTACAAGAGGTCACGGAACACTCCAAGCATATGCCTCTGGTGCTTCCTACACCTGCACTCCTTGCCTGGACAGGTGATCTTCGCCCGGGAAGATCGCCTTGACAGCAGGGACTGGGATCAACTCTTCCGGCCTTCTATCTGGACTTGCTTGCTTGCCCGTGCTTGCTAGCTGGCCAGAGCTTTCCTCCTTTCTTCTGCTGGTGTTCTTCCGTGTCTCTTCCTCCTTCGGCTGCCTCCCCTTTTAAGCTTTTCCTGAGGCAATAGCCCAGTACTGGCTAGCTACGCCTCCCCTGTCTATCGGGTAGGCGGAGGGCGGCTGCAGAGTTAGGACTTGACAGGCCAAGTGGGGCGGAGTGCTGTCCAGCTAATCCCCGGTCTGGCCCGGCCAAGTCCCACCGATACCCTGCTTGGCCGTGGTTCAATGCGCCTGCCCCCAAATCCATTCCTGGTTCCCGAAATGCCGCGCGGCCGTGGCCTTTCGCTTATGGCATTCCTAACGGTAAGGTCGCCCGCTTCCAGGGGTGAGGTTGTGGGAGCTCTCAGGCGTCCGTGGTATACCAGCCCGACTTGGCATGGTCCCTGGGAGGGTCTGGTGTGCTCCCGTGCGTCGCCCTCGAGCACTGCTTGCGAGAGCAGTCGCGCCTTGCCGCTCCCTCTCCTTAGGGACATGGCCTTCCAGGAGGATCCTTAGGGCAGTCCCTTCCCGTTCCGGGCCCTCCATAGCTATGTGATCGAGGCCCGCATAGCGGCCCTTTGGGTCGGGACACTAAGGGGCTTACAAACCTCCCCCACTTGAGGAAGCCGACGCCCTCGTCGGAACAGAGCGGAGGTACACCTGGATTTTCTCCTCGAACTGCCAGAGCGTTGCCTCCTTCTCCCAGCTTGCTTCTGATCTCGGCAAGCCCTTCCACAGAACCAGGTACTCCGTCCTGCGGTTCTTCTTGCTATATCCGAGCCCCCGCCGGTCTAGCACTTGGTCAACTTCCTTCTCCAGCTCCGTGCGTACATTCAATGAAGCTCGCCTTTCCCTCGAGCGTTCCTCGCCCGCGTCCTCATGGTAAGGCTTCAGGAAGCTGACATGGAAGGTGGGATGAATCTTCATCCTCTCGAGTAAGGCCAAGCGGTAGGCTACTGCGCCAACATGCTTCACTACCTCGAATGGGCCATCATATCGCCGGATGAGGCCCTTGTGCCACCTCTTGCTGGTCACCTTCTTCCAGATCTGGGGAGTCAACTTCAACATGACCTTATCCCCGACTTGAAATTCCAGCGGTCGACGTCCCTGGTCCGCATACTTCATCATGCGGCGGACAGCTTTGGCAAGGCTGTCCTGGGCTTCCTCCAGCATCTCCTGCTTGTTTCGGGCGAAACGGTAGGCAGCAGGACATGGCCCTTCCTTCTTTTGGAGGGCTACTTCGGAGGGAGTAAGTGGTTGGTAACCCATGGCGAGCTCAAATGGACTGAACCCTGTTGCCGAGGACCGATGCAGATTGCAGCAGAACTGCGCCATGTCCAGGAGATCTAGCCAATTCCTTTGGCTAGCTGTGACATAGTGTCGCAAGTACTCTTCTAGCAGCTGGTTCATCCTCCCCGTTTGGCCATCCGTTTGCGGGTGGTTAGCAGTCGAGAACTTGAGCTCCGTTCCCATCATCTTGAAGAGGTGGGTCCAGAATCTCCCGGTGAACCTCGCGTCTCGATTGCTTATGATGTCCGTGGGTATCCCGAATAGCTTAACCACATGGCGGTAGAACTCTTCTGCCGCTGTCTCCGCCGAACAGTTCTTCGGGGTAGGCCTAAAGATGCCATACTTCGAGAACCGATCTACCACCGCCCTGACTCCGTCGAAGCCTTTCACTTCTGCAAGGGCGCTGATGAAATCCATGGAAACCGACACACAAGGTTTCTAAGGAATGGGCAAGGGTTGCAGCAGCCCTGCCTCTGAGCGCCGCTCGACCTTGTCTTGCTGGCAAACAAGACACGTCCTGATGAAGAGCTCAACTTCAGCCTCCATCTTCGGCCAGAAGTAGGAGCGGGCCAAGAGTGCGAGCATCCGTTCCCTTCTAGGATGCCCTGCCCACTGCGCGTCGTGATGCTCGCACAGCAGCTGGGTCCGCAGTCCCTCGCTTGGGACGAACACGCGGCCCCCCTTTGCGTAGAGTAAGCCGTCTTCCACCCAGTACCTCCTCACGATACCATCCTGGGCTTGTGCCACCAGCTTCTGGTATGCCCAGTCCTCCTTCGCCTGATCCCTTAGTTTTTCCATGAAGTCGGACTCCAGCTGGGCTAGCGCGGCTACCATCTCTACGGTCTTCCTGCTCAGTGCATCAGCAACCTGGTTGTGATGCCCTGGCCGGTGCTCCCACTCGAAGTCGTACTCCGCCAGGAATTCCTGCCACCGGGCTTGTTTTGGAGACAGCTTCTTTTGTGTCTTGAAGAAAGTGTTGGCGACATTGTCGATCTTGATCACAAAAGAGGTACCCAGCAGGTATATTCGCCAGGTCCGGAGGCAGTGCACGACTGCCAACATCTCCTTCTCGTGCGCGGAGTAGCGCTGCTCGGCTGGCTTCAGTTTCCAGCTCTCAAACGCTACCGAGTGCCCATCTTGCACCAATACTCCGCCTGCAGCACGATCAGAGGCGTCGGTATGGACTTCGAATGGCTTGTCGAAGTCCGGAAGCTTGAGCACAGGTTCGGCCACAATCCGGGACTTGATCTTCTCGAAGGTGTTCGCACACGCCTCCTCTCAAGTCCACTGCTTGCCCTTCTGCAGCAGGTCGGTGAGCGGGGATACCATCTTGGAGTATCCCTTGATGAACTTGCGGTAGTAATTGGCCAGTCCAAGAAAGCTCCGCAGCTCGCCCACCTTGGTAGGAGCAATCCACTACTTAATGGCTTGGGCCTTCCTCGAGGCCATGCGCACCATGCCTCCCCCGATTACATGGCCAAGGAAGTTTATCTCCTCGGTACAGAACTCGCATTTTTGCCTCTGCACGTACGGCCAGTGCTCCCTCAAGCGTTGGAACACAAAACGTAGGTGCTGGAGGTGTTCTTCCTGCGACCGACTGTAAACGACAATATCATCCAGATACACAACCACGAACTTGTCCATTACATCTTGAAACACATCATTCATCATATTACAGAACATAGCTGGGGCATTAGTTAAATCGAAAGGCATAACTCTAAACTCGTAAGACCCGTAACAAGTTACCATCGTCGTCTTTGGTTCATCGCCCTCGGTGATGCGAACCTGCCAGTATCTTGATCTCAGGTCTAGCTTCGTGAAGAATGCAGCTCCGCTGAGGCGGTCGAACAAGTCGGCGATCAAGGGCACCGGATACTTGTTCTTGACGGTGACTTTGTTCAAGCTGCGGTTGTCCACACACAACCGCAAGGTGCCGTCCTGCTTTTCCTGGAACAGAACGGGCGCAGCGAAGGGCGCCTTTGAGGGCCTGACCTTCCTTGAATCTAGCAGCTCCTGAAGTTGCTTGCGCAGCTCCTCCAGCTCCTTGGGCGACATCCGGTAGGGAGCCTTGGCAGGCGGCCTTGTTCCCGGAACCAGCTCGATCTTGTGATCTACCGCTCCCCTTGGCGGCAGGCCCTGGGCTAGCTCCTCGGGCATGACATCACAAAAGTCGCCCAGGATCCCTGGTACCGCTTCCGGCCCCCGTGCTGCCCTGCCTCCTTCCGGTTCCACCTACCGGATAGCAGCAAGATAGGTCGGCTGGCCCTTCTTCCAGCCCTTGGCTATCTGCATAGCCGAGACCTTCTCCGTCTGACCCCTTCCGCATGGTTGAGGCCTTTGAACCCCCGAACGAAACAAGGTTTTTTCGGGTCCGAGAGCAGCAAACCTGGCAGATGGGGCACGACCGATGCACAAGCCCTTACTAGGAAGTTGTTACCGAGGATGACATCGAAGTCATCCATCGGGATCACCATGATGTCCAAGTTCCCGGACCACTCACCAATCTAGACGGGAACTCCCTTGGCCATCCCCAGCATAGACCGGCTCTGGGAGTTGACAGCTTTGATGCGGCTAGCCTGCTTCTGGATCCGCAACCCATAAGCATGCACAACCCTGTCCGAGACAAAGTTGTGGGTAGCGCTAGTATCTACCATCGCCGCTGCCTCCTTGGCATTCGGGGTTAGGGGCACGTACATCAGCCCTTGCTTGGTTGCCTTCCTCTCCGAGCGGATGGCACCAAGGATCTGTAGAGGGGCCACCCTAGTTTGCTCTCCCTCGGAGTCGGAGTCAATCTTGTTTACCAGGGCTGATAGCTTCTCCCTCTTTGAGCACTCGCGAGCCCGATGGGGGCCGTTGCAGATGAAGCACCCGGGGTGTGTTTTGGGGTCCTTCAGGGATGTGCTTGTCGTGGCCTTCCCCTTCCCCTTATCCCCCTTGGGCAGCTTCTTCTTCTCGCCTTTGCCTGCGTTCTTGCCAGGCTTGGACACCTTGTCATTTGGCTTCTCAGCCTGCTTCCCCTTTGGGTCGTTCTTGATCATGCGGATGTCGATCAGCGCATCCGCTTTGGCCATCACGGTTTGGAGGTCTTGAACACCCTGCCTCCGTAGCTCCAGTTGAGCCCACAACTGTAGGCCCCGCGTGAAGTTGAACAGTTTGTCCAACTCGGACATCTCCGTGACGTCCAGCAGCAAGGAGCTAAGCTCCTTGACATAGTCGCGTACCGAGCCCGTCTGCTTCAAGTTTCACAGCGCGTCCCGAGCAGCCCACGAGGTGTTCGTGGGAAGGAACTGCTCCTTGAGCTCCCATTTCAACGAAGGCCAGTCTCTGATGTGTAGCCGCCCACCAGCAGCAGCATCTTGCTCTCAGGTGCGCCACCAGAGCTTTGCAACTCCGGACAGGTACATGACCGCCATGGAGACCTGTTCTCCTTCAGGGACCTTCCCTGCCTCAAAGTAATGTTCTATGTCCCACAGAAAGTTTTCGAGTTCCTTGGAACTCCTAGCGCCAGTGAAGGCCTTAGGTTCAGGTATTCTTACCTTTGCCCGAGATCCTTTTGCCTCAGCTGCTCCTGCAGCTAACGCTCGCTGGAGGAGGGATACATCCTCCTTCAACCTGGCAACGTTCGGTATGAGGAAAGTTAAAACCTCTCCCACCGTTCCAGCGACCCCGGACATGTTGCCTAGTGACACTTCCAAGGCCGCAACTCGATCCTTTAGTGCGTCCATTCGTGACATTCAGGTCACTGGTCGTCTGTTGTCTGTTGGAGAAGCACGCTTTCCCGCTGAACGCGGCTCTGATACCAACTGTCACAGGGCTCAGGCTTGACCCAAATTTTTCCTTCCTTGCGAGGGTGCTAAGCAGTGCCACACGCACTCTCGGCCAACCCAAATACACAGCACAACCCAACTCAACCAAGTACAACAGCAGACAGAACACAATAGAGCACTTACAAGGGAAATCTCACTCGTATTCACAACTCGGTATACAAGAATAAGCAAAACCCTTACAAGAGGTCACGGAACACTCCAAGCATATGCCTCTGGTGCTTCCTACACCTGCACTCCTTGCCTGGACAGGTGATCTTCGCCCGGGAAGATCGCCTTGACAGCAGGGACTGGGATCAACTCTTCCGGCCTTCTATCTGGACTTGCTTGCTTGCCCGTGCTTGCTAGCTGGCCAGAGCTTTCCTCCTTTCTTCTGCTGGTGTTCTTCCGTGTCTCTTCCTCCTTCGGCTGCCTCCCCTTTTAAGCTTTTCCTGAGGCAATAGCCCAGTACTGGCTAGCTACGCCTCCCCTGTCTATCGGGTAGGCGGAGGGCGGCTGCAGAGTTAGGACTTGACAGGCCAAGTGGGGCGGAGTGCTGTCCAGCTAATCCCCGGTCTGGCCCGGCCAAGTCCCACCGATACCCTGCTTGGCCGTGGTTCAATGCGCCTGCCCCCAAATCCATTCCTGGTTCCCGAATTGCCGCGCGGCCGTGGCCGCTTGCCTTATGGCCTTTCGCTTATGGCATTCCTAGCGGTAAAGTCGCCCGCTTCCAGGGGTGAGGTTGTGGGAGCTCTCGGGCGTCCGTGGTATACCAGCTCGACTTGGCATGGTCCCTGGGAAAGTCTAGTGTGCTCCCGTGCGTCGCCCTCGAGCACTGCTTGCGAGAGCAGCCGCGCCTTGCCGCTCCCTCTCCTTAGGGACATGGCCTTCCAGGAGGATCCTTAGGGCAGTCCCTTCCCGTTCCGGGCCCTCCATAGCTATGCGATCGAGGCCCGTATAGCGGCCCTTTGGGTTGGGACACTAAGGGGCTTACAGCAGGTGCCCCACATTCAGATCACAGCCACAGCTTCTGGGGGACTGCATCAGATGTTCAGCATGGCCTGTACTGAAGGACTGGAAGTTTTGGCTCAAGCGGCGGCCTGGGTAGCCTGGCAACCACGCAGAGGTACAACAGTGGGAGTAGTGGAAAGTTAGAAACTCCAATCCAAGAGACCGGTGTTTTCCAAGGGAAGGGACAGATCACATGGAAAGGATCAGCCGAGGAGAGCAGCAACAGCAGCACACCAAACAGCCGTAGCAGCCTACCTAGTCGAGACGTTTGAGGCAGAAGAAGATTCGGCCTCATCATGGTAAACCATTTACAGCCCGGCAGCCGGCCTCACCTCATCGCTCCAGCCTTCGGACTCAGTAGGCTATTCTGTCGTGGTCTCCCGGCCAATCCCCGCCTCACTGTATCAGGATGTAATAAAATCCAAATTTATCTCCAATGCGGCATACCTTTTGTTAGGATCCCGTAATCCCTTCCATGGAATGAACGTACATAATCTCCGAACATCGGAAATTTCCTAGTCTAACAACACTGCACGAAGCATACAAGAAATTTAATCGTATCTCTTGCATTATATAGCCGAATGTGATTGGTTATTAGAAGGCCATGGTGTTGTGCTCATTGTTAGAATGGAATATGAGGGAGATTGACAAACAATGAAATAGTAGTTGAAAATTTAGCCCTCAACTCTCATGGGTGTCCAATATATTTTTTTCCCCATTTAGGGATGTTCACTCTGGTTTTTTTTTTAACTCTGACATTAAGAAAAAGTATTGGATTATAATTAATAATTTCAAGCTAGATATGTGCATTATGGTATAAAACTTTCTAAGTATAAATAAATTTTATTTACTATATTTGAATTAAACTGTAAGTTGACTAGAATAGTTATTAATCCAACATTTGAATTTTTAAAAAAAAAGTATATAAAGATGCCATGAGAAGGATAATTGAATTGGGTTTAAATTTGAAAATGCTTATCCATTCCAGGGGGACCGCGTACAACAACTACTCTTGACCATTCCGTCTCGTCTTTATCATCAATGTAGACTATGTAGACACGACCATGTGTCGTGTGAGAGATGGAGACGCTGCACCAACATCGTAACGTGATGTCGAGTGAGCCGAAATCGAGCTAAATGATATAAAGGATTTGATCTGTGTCATCGAGGAGGAAAGAGGAGAGTTTCTGGCTCATTCCATGCTGCAAACTGCATGGGGAAAAGGGAGACAAAAATATGGATAGGATGAGTTTGATTGAATTAAGATATATTTACGAATCTGAATCTAAATGTCGGGAATGCAGATAATTTGTTTCTTCCTTTATCCTTAAACTTTTATTAAATGGTTATGAAACTCGTTCATAATAATTATAAAGGCAAAAGAAGAATTAGTGGGAAAATGCAGGTTGTTCAATGGAGTCCACTCATCGCTATTTAACGATCTACCATTGGCCGAGTAAATGCAAATAAAATTAAACCCTGAGGGAAGGTTGACAGGATCCTCGTAACCTAAAAACCCTCGGTTACAACGCTGTGGCATTACCTCATGAAACTAGGCCAATTTGGTCCGGGGCTCAATTTGCGGTCTAGACTCTAGACTCAATTTGCGGTCCACTAGCATCGAAGACCGGAAAGGATTGGAAGTGGCTCAGCCTGACCCCAAAAGCTCCTTCTTCCGTCGCATCTCCAGCACTTTCCGGTGGTGGTTCGAGTGCAACTCGCCACAAAACGTTGGGCTGCTCGCTGGACGGTACTCGGGAAGCAGCCGGCCTGATTTGAACCTGACCCCGCAGGCGTTGCAAAGGGTCTTTGCGCCCATTGGACCGGCTCTCCACTGAGGTGTCTCCTGAACCCCACAGTGGCTGCACCGCCGGAATGGCTGACCGGATGAACCGGACCACAGTTCTGTCCGGGGCCTCTTCCTCTTACGCTTTTTCATCAGTTGGGTCGTCCCTAACCGACCTGGTTCAAGGCCCTGGCTTCCTGAAGACGAGAAAGAGCCCGATGAGGACGGAGAACTCGAGAATGGACCGTAGAGGACGGACCAAATCCGACCGCCGGTCCTGGCGCGCTTGCTCCTGGCTTTTCCTGGGACTGGGGTGTCGAAACAGAGCTTCACTGAACCGTCCACCTCCGGTTCGGAACGGTTCACGTAGGATTGGGCCGCGGGCTCCGCTTGTAACGCCGGCAGTTCGGGAAAATCGAAGGAATCGTCTACAAATTGAGATAGCCATTCCAGGTCTGCTAAATCATCATCTTCCTGAAGAAAAACAAAATGCATATAAATAATAAAAGGAAAAAAAAATCAAAGAACAGAAGACACACTGAAAAACGCATACCAAGAACAATTTCAATTACGAATTTCGAGGAAATCCTTTTATTAATGTTGAGCTATAATCACTATATATGAACAGGGTTTATGCTTTTTTCCGGTGAATGATGAACGAAATTGGAACATAAAAATTAAGAGTATGCTGAATATTGGAAGAAGAATTAAGCATGCAAAAGAAAATGCTGTTACAAAGGGTAAAAATAAAATTGAATTAACAGTTACCAGGAAGGCGATTTCTACGGGGCTCTCTTGATGAAGCAGGTTCGCTGTTTCTCCTGAAACAGAGCAGAGAGCCCCGCCTTCTCCCTCGTGTTTCCTCTCATGGCTTTCTTCCTCGTCTCCGGCAACAAGAACGTCGTCGTCTGCGAAGGTAAGGAGGTCGTCGACGGAGAAATCGTCGCCGCTCTGCACATTAACCCCAAGAAACTCCATTTCTTCCTCTTCGGCAAAAGAGATAAAAAAAAAAAAAGAGCCCACCAAGCAGAGGAAACTCTGAAGTCTGAACCCCGTAAAAATCAAAACTTTGTCTCAAACCTCAGGTGAGAAGGGGACATGATATGGAAGGTGAGAAGGAGGACGGAGAAGGGTGAAATGGGAAGAAAGGAAGAGATGGTGGGAAGTCCCGTGTGGCATTGAATGTGAGCTGAAAAGGGAAGCTCGTGGTTCTTGAAATTTTTTATAGCAGCGGCACTTAGTCCATCTCCTGTGGGATTTAATTTGATTTTATTCATCTGCCTGCATTTGCCATGATAATAGTAATGTAATAATTTCTTTTAAAATTTTGAGAAAAGCATACGAAATTTATATTTTATTTTTTTTAAAAAGGACAAAATAAAAGAAATGGCGGGCTTAATAATTTCGTAATGGCAAGCTCTCAATTTCAATTTTGAAATGGAATATGATTAGAATGCCATAATTTTGCTCGAATGATGGGCCGCCTCATCTCAGGGAAGAAAATACTATAGGTGCTGCGTAAATTTTCGAGGTTTCAATACACTCCCTAAATTTTGGCAAGTTCGAACCTTTGCTCCCCAAACTATCATTAATTGAAATTACCTCCCCAGAAGACTTTACGTTTTGTCCAATGAACGACCTAAATTCCCATCTAGTTGGGTAGTGATCCGGCTTGCTCATGCCACATGGCAAGAGTTAGGCTACACGTACAGTTCAATCAAGTTATCAGGTAAATCGACTGTGCTAATTTATTTCGAACTTGATCGTTCGTATGAGATGATCTATTGTGACCCAATAAGACAAACCTTTTACCCGACCATCACAGTTGATCAACACGATACTTCATTTGATATTTCATCTTTCTGGTTTTTGAGTCCTTTTGTTGTATCGTATAGAACTATCTAAGAAGCAGCCACCTTTATCTTGTTTGGGGGGCCCTTTGAGCTTTTGACTTACCAGATTTACCTTCCCGCCCTTTTCTTGCTCTTGCAAGCTTGCTTCATTGCCATTCATTAGGTGTTTTTCGATTGGATCTCTCGATGTCTTCTGGTGAGATCTTCCCCCACGTCCGATTCAAAATGGGCTAGTTCCTTCCCTCCCTTGGAGCCATTGACAGCGACAATTTCACAGCTAAATATGTCGCTCGAGCTCATCGACTTTTCTCTTTGCTTGATCTTCCCCCTCAATTGCTTGGCTTGCCGCCCTTTTTGTTTGTAAATTTGAACCACTTCAAAAGATATGTAATGCAAATTTTGGTGCTCAGTGGTTCACATCATTGATGAAATAGTGCCCCTTCGGACTTTTCTTGTCGACTTCTGTCGTAATCCGGAATTTTAGCAGAATTTTCCCTTATTTTCATATAAACTAAAATTTTCAAACATGTTATATAATATTATAATTAATATATCTAGTCATAATTATCCTTAATCTATCAGCTTCTCACAACCACACAACAACATACATGTCTCAACCTATAGTTATTATCAAATGTTCCGAGTTATAACATTATATATAAAACACTACACTATTCAATACTCTATTAATTATTTGTCTTAATTGATCCCCGAATCAAATTTGGCTGTTCCGCTAAGCTAAGTATCTTCCTTATCTGAAAAAAAAATTGCAGAGGAGTATGAACTACAACTCAGTGAATACATATTTTCAAAGTGAAATAACATTAGTTTAAGTATAGATTCTTACATAATTGTATCTATTATATTAGTTAATCAAATAACTAGGATACATGGTAATTAGTAACCTAACTAGCTCTATACAACCTACATAATACAATGCATGTAAACATTCATGTCAAACAATAATGATGAGGTCGTACTATCTTTACGACAGAGTTATGGTAGTATCGATGCTTCTCTTCCCCTAAACGGTACTGTGACCCCGCACCTCAATCAATCTCATAATATTCCCCTTCCCGTGCCCTTCACCTTCGCATGCAATTGCTGGGGCCACCTATTATCCTCCGGTGATAAGAGTAGACCCGTCGCTCTTAAGTCTCTCTCTTTTCTTACCTATTCTCTATAGTCTTTTTTTTTTTTGACCGAGTCCTAAAAGAGAGTCACCTCACATATTTTGTTAGGGTCACAGAGCTAGCGTCGCTCAAGTCCCATGTTTATATTCCGCCGGGAACCCGCGGTAAATCAATAAGGCCCATTACTATTTCGCCGACTTAGAGGTCACAATAGTTATGTACCAACAAAAATAGTAATGCAGATCATGTATGTATGTATGCATGCATGTCCGACTACTATTATTACTTATCATTTTCCTATTTTCTTCGTTACTTATTTGAAATATGCTTACTTGCTGCTACAAACGACAGTTAGTTAGATATAACAAATAATTATCTCATAATTGACATTTACCAATTACTAATCATAAACATAGCATTTCACAATAGAAAAACGTACTTACAACCCTTTAATTGACCAATCACGATGCAAGATTTTCGGGGTGAGTATTTCGAGTCTCTCCGATACCTATCATTTGATTCATAATAAAATTAATACATATTATATAATGATTTATACATTGACTACATAAATAACCTTATTATTAATATAAAGGATTTACACCCCACGTAAACCTATCTTTTTTACTAACCTCCGTAGATATATGTGTACATCATAATCGATGGAGAGAGGTCCCCGAGCAAATGATAGCTAATGACTATCGATTGATAATCTCATGGCTTGATGCTCATCGTATAAATGACTTGATATTCACCCAACAACCTTAATATTTATTTTCAAAATAAGACAATATCCGAGAGACCCAAAAAAAAGGAAATGAAACGTGTCTTTAAGCCACCTTGAGTCAATATCCCTTAATCAAGCTGTCATAAAAATCCCTATGCATCAATGTAGTATTTCATAATAATCTTATTGATAAATTTACTCTTCCTTACATTAGGTTAGAAATGTGCCAATAACATGTCATGATTTATTGGAGCTTTATCTTTAGCAACTGGTGGATGAGTTCAAACCAAGAGAGTATCAAATTCAGTAGTGAATATCATAATTAGTTAAGAACAAGGAGGCCGGTTGAAAGTTGGACAAATGCTTGCCAAAGATGTCTGTCCAACTCCTGACACGAATGGCTCCCTTCGAGCTTAATTATACATTTATAGTTTATGTAACTGAGCTAACACAATCAGCAAGTTAAAATCAATTAATCTGTGTAATCAGGTGGAGCGCGCCAGCTCGTTCAAATTTTCCAGAGTAGTCAAACCGATTAGAGAGTCTTGGAAACGTTGAAAAGTCAACTAGCAGGCAAATCTATTGACCGGCTTTGGCCTTCCCAAGTGGGAAAGAGGAGAAGGTGAAGTGAAATATGTCATCTATTCATCCATCCATTTATATTCATAATAAAAAATTAGCAAAATTTTGAAATAATATTAATCTAATTAAATTAATGGGATTTTACATTTGAATAATCATTGTACGGACTGATACCAGTGCATACCTTAAACCTCAAAACCCATCTTATGGTAACTCATAGTTCCATACCATGCACGAAAATGATAATTCGTATGGCTCTTCTTTCCAAGCCTCGATAAAGTTGGCAGGTGAAAATTAGAAGATTGCATAGCCTAGGGACGGAGATGCAATTTTTTCCTAGAATTTTGTCGCCTTCAAAAAGATAATAAAATATAATTGGTGCAGCGTGACCGTCCCTGCTGGCCAATTACGCGAAGCCACGTGTACAGGGCTCCCCTGAGCTGCAAAGCCTTCCCCGGAATGGTCAACAATGAGAGCCGTCATATTGAATGGAAACGGCTCGCCACCACAATTCCCATCTTCTGCCGCTCCCTCCGGCCGATCATCGCCGGCCACGGAACTGCCCAAAGAATGTACGCACAACCGCCTGCGAACCCATGGCGGCGAGACTACGCGGAGCCACGGCACTGAAGAGCCAATCCGTCGCAAGCGTGGGCTCCATTATCGCCCGCCGACGATCTCAAAATCCGAGTAGAACCTTGTGCGCCACAGGCACTCGATCGCCAGATCCGACGGTCGAAGAAGCCCGGGATAAGGGCGTAGGGGCAGCGGGAGAAGGAGAGGAGGCGGAGGAGGCGACAATTCCTCCGCCGCCGGAGAGGCCGTTGCCGGGAGACTGCTGCGGCAGCGGGTGCGCCAGGTGCGTGTGGGACGTGTACCACGAGGAGCTTCAGGCGTACAGGGATCTCATGGACGAGGTCAAACCCGCGCCTTAGAATCCGAAGCATTCAGGCCCGGGAATTTTAGCCTGGGCCGCATGGTAATCGCTGCAAACATCTTCGGGGAGCGACAACCGTGATTTCGGAAAACTTTCAGAGCTTCCAACTTTTCGGGTTAGCAAGGTTCGATTTCTTGTGGGAGGGAATAGATCCAATGGTGTATTTCCTGCATTATTTGGGATACTTTGTTAGTTTTGCTGCGGTTCATTTTTCGCTGTCTTGTTTCACTAGTACGAGAAGCAAATTGTGGGTGGTCAATAGTTGTTCATTGGGTATCGCATAATAGTTTCTTCTTGAGAAGCTTGATTTCGTGGCGTCGAGCTCAAGTTGGCTTCTTTATCCACCGTTCTCATTGTTAAGTACCAACGTTAATGTCGGAAATGTCGTTGGGGAGATGCTACAGACATATACCATGCGCATCGAGCGGAAGCCAAGCAGAAGGACGAATATGAACCACTGGTATAAGTTTAGGGATTCATTGCGAAGAACGAAGGATATGGAGGCACGTATTATTTTATTATTACCGAAAAATTTTTAAAAAGATAAAATTGGATACGTAAAATTTCTCTCCCTCCGAGTCATCGTTACGTTTTCTCAGGAGCAGCACAGACGCGCGCAGTGTGTTAGATTTTGATTCTTCGGAGCTGCCGAGGCCGACAGTGGAACGAGGAATCGGACGAAGAAGATGATGGCTTACAATCTGAGGAATCGTCTTCTTCTACCTGCTTTGTTGTCGGCCCTTTTATCCTCTGGGATCGGCCCTGAGCAGGCCCGAGCCTCCAATTCAGCTCCCGCCTTCGTTCAGAACGTCATCTACTCCAATAAGATCGCGTTTTTCTCCAAATCATACTGCCCGTACTGTCTCTCTCACTTCTCTCTGTGTGTGGTCATGCTCGTTGTCAATTGATGCCCTAACTCCCGGATCAAGATTTTAGGGTTTCGTTAACGAAATCAGTTGCTTCGACAAGTGTTCCCCATTTTAGAAGCCCTATGGCGAGTATTCGATCTTTTTCTTGCTCTGCCTCCGATTGGGTCTCATGAATTGGTGACCGTTGCTCTCTGCTATAGTAGGAGCAGCTCGGCATTCGGTAACTTGGGTAGTTTACTCTTGCGGAACGCAACTGCCCACCATTTTTGGATGCATTGAGTTGGGTGCGGTCCTTGCAAGGACAGTCCCAGCCTTCCATCAATGGATGCAGGGAGCTTTTTAAATTTTCTCTTTTTCACTTGCTGTACTAGAGATATATATACACATATATATAAAGTTTAATCTTTTTATTGGAAAGAAAAGTGCGACGCGACATTTACATTCTACAGCATATTTCGTGTGCATTTTTTTTCAGTTAGGTGAATTTTGTAGAGCTACCGTGTCAAGTGCCTCAAAGAATTTTGTGCTAGATAGTCGGAGCGTGTGGAGCGGGATGGATGTATTTAGAATTGATCTCAGCATCCGAGCACAGATGCGATATATGTGGTCAAGGTTTTATGGTTGAGCAAATGGTTAACGTCAATGGTGTGGATTAAACACTTTAACTGAATGGTGAAAGGTTAAATACCCAGTGACAATTAACATTGAGTTAATGAAAACCTTAATGAGCATTTGGTTATTCTACTGTTCCAATTAAGTTTGCCTTAGGTCTTTTTTGGCAGATCATTTATGGAAATACTGCATGAAATAGTATGAAGACTTTAGCAGAGTTTTATTAGGCAAAATTTTCAGATTAGAGGACTAGATTAGCCGGATTGGTTGATTTTGAGTTTACTGTAATCAATATGCTCTTTAATGGCCTGCTCGGGTAGAAGTTTTTCCCGTGAGCATTTAGGGCTTCTTTAGGGAGAAGTTACTGCAGTCTTTGGGCAGAAGTGACTGATTTAGTGTGTCATTTTAGGTTTCTAGGGTTGTATTTGATAGATACTTAGGAAGATAACCATATGTTGATTCTAGGAGTTTCTCTTTTACAAACCTATGGAACTTGTTTTGGGAATCTCTATTGAATTATAATTGCTGTTGATGTTGATCATGGCTGAAAATCTAATTACAGGATACTTGATTAGCTTGAGTTTGTTGATCAGCTTGCTATTAGGGAAGACTTAAGTATCTGCCAAAAATTCTCAGGGCTATTGTGTTCAATACATCTTTGACTTCATTGTGAGCTGAAGAGGTCTCAGTCATGGGGAAACCATTGTATAACAACGTCAAGTCCTTTTAATTCTTCCCCCTGATGATGCTATTGAGCAAAATAGCATAAAATAGGCTTCTCTCTTCTTTTGATCTTCTATCTTATCTCTGTGATGACTTAGTGTAAGCCACTCCGTCTTTCTTTCCTTACCAGGTACTGCATGCGGGCGAAACTCATATTCAGTAAACTACGTGAGCAACCACATGTAGTAGAGCTTGATCTTAGAGGTATAGCCCATCACGTTTTTTTCCTTTTTTTTCCCCTGTTTCCCTTTTGTTTTTTCTCCCCATTGAGTGGATTTCACTCAGATTTTAAAGCCTTAGGTTTTAAAAGTTCATTGTTTCTTTGCTTGTTCTCAAAGAATCAACAATTTCATCTTATCTTGCACAGAGGATGGGTCTGAGATTCAGAGTGCTCTCCTAGATCTGACAGGAAGACAGACTGTCCCACAAGTATTTGTGAACGGCAAGCTTATTGGTGGCTCTGATGGTCTCTCTGTCCTTGTTCACGGTTTATTAATCATTATCTCGGAAGTATCTATATAAGTTCGCTAATTATCTTTTTTTTTTTTTCACTCTATATCAGATCTTGCAGCTGCATTTACGAGCGGACAACTCCAGAAACTTTTGGACAGTAGCTGATGGACGGAGATGTGTACTGTTGCTGAGAAAACCATATCTCTGTTGAGACCCCCTTCACTGGTGGAGCGTTACATCTACAAAACAAGCAATGAGCAAGATTACTTTGTTAGCTTATTTTAATGTGGTAAGATGTATATAACTATGCTTTGCGTTACTGCTGAATGAGGTTGACAATATTAAGAAATGCATGTCAATGAATAGAAATAAAAGATGTTCAATGTTCTGAGTCGTCCCTCACTGTTTCCATGTTTAGACCTTAATTTGGATGCACTAGCAAGATTTGAATTGTTGAGAAATTTATCATTAAGAGATTCCATCTGCCCTTGTGTATGTCCGGACATCTCTAGTGTAGAACCCAAGGGATTTAACGGCTTTTAATTACTTCTGCCGCATTCGTTTGTCTTTATCACCAGCGGATTCATGTGTTCTTCGTTGTTCTCGGCTCTCAATTTCTGGTTGTCTGGTGGACCGTCCAGCCATTGGGCCTGGGGGCCTGTGGATTAAAGCCTGAGAGATGCTTGCTGCCTCTCTTGCAATGAATGTAGTTGGGATGTGACACCGACAGTAAAGCTTTGTTTGGATACGATGGAAATGAAGGCTTATGTATGACTCCCGTTCCTCTGTTTCTCTCCATCCAAATATGGGGCAAAAGCTATGTTTCTCAAGTAGTCCATAACTCTCAATCCCTCCACCTTAAGCTGACTACTCTTGAGGTTTTTCCAATCCGACTTTTGGGTCATATCGTATGGAAAATGGGAATGTTATTCAATGACATGTGGAAGTCGACCATCTAATTACTCCACATACTTGAGCAATATAATTCTGATGTCCTGGAGTTTTCGTATGGTACAATAAGTCGAGAATTACTCTGTATTGTTATTACTGTTAGGAATGTTTGCATGTAATTATTAAACGTCAATCTTTTCCAATCACAAAAAAGTTGCACGAGCTTGTTAATTGATGGGACAAAAGAGCTCAGGGGAACACCGAAAGTCCACTTAGTGACGGCCAAACCAGCAAACTCTCAGATCTGGTTGAGGACAAGCGTCATTTTTCTTTTTCTTTTTCTTTTGTTTTTTTGGTTTTTGCGAAACCCTTTCTCATATAATTTCCTTTTTCAATACAAAGAAATAAGAAATTTTGAGAAAATTAGTGAATTTATACTATGATTTTATCTGTAAGAATTAAAGTTAAAAAATTAGAAAATATTAGTGGTAGATTTGGATGATAGACCGCCCCTAAACCAAACCCATTTATATATAATGCAAATTTTGGTTAAGTGAAGTGATCACTGAATCTAATGAAAAAGTTAGTGAGATATTGGCATGAAAATAGGCTTTTGGGTTGCATCACCCGATTACATGATGGAAAAGTGGCCTTGATTTGAAATGATGTTCGCCCTGATCCGATCGAAGTTACTATTATGGGCGGTGCATCTTGCTTCCACCCTGCAATGAGACCGATCGATTGCATTATTGGGTTCTCGGTCTTCTTGTCCAATCAATCACCGAAGTCAAAAGTTTCTGAGCCAAAATTGACATCCACCCATCGAATCAAGCAGTCGATCAGCTTCTCTTTTTGGGAGACATTCATCTGATTTCCCTGTTTTCGAGGGAATCCTCACTCTCCCTACTGTGACAGAAATGGACCTCCACCACCACGTTATCTTATTATCTTTTGCTAAGTTTGAGGGCAGGGATTGGCTTCATCCAGCACACCGAGAGAGAGAGAGAGAGAGAGAGAGCCACTCAAAAGGATTAAAATTAGTAACCTAACTGACCAAACGATCGACTCGCCCCGCTTGTATTCCGATCTTTGATTTTTATTCTTCCAAGTCCAGCTATCTTGTGGATCCATTCCAAATTTGACATCTGGGTGGATATGAAGAGGAGAGTACGCTTTGTCAGTTTCATTGCCCATTTTCGGGGTTTCGTTCTTCTAACCATATATATATATATGTACGTACGTGTCTGTCCCTTTATATGTTTAAATTTCTTACGTGTAAATTTATGATCTCCATGCGGATAATCAGTGAAGATGATTATTCTTCGACATGAAAAGGTATGTCGGTTTCCGATTGGAATTTTCTTAATATTTTTTTCCCTCAAAAGAATGGAAAGTAAATATTTCTGCACATTCACTATCTTTTCTTACTTACGTAAGAATATCAAATTTATCTGTTTACTGGGTTAAACTGATCCTTTGCTCATACTTTGACTTGACCCAGCTGACCATGCGACATTATATCGAGTGATTTTCAACTGACCTCTGCTCCGAAGAAAATTATTTAAAAAAATTAAAAGGGGAATCTTTCCTATGATTTTCCCACGAAATTTTATTGAAATTTTAAATTAAAGAATAATTTGAAATAAAAAGTTCACAAAAAGGGTAATATTTATGGTAATTTCTTTATGAGAAACTAACGTTTCGAGTTTTGAGAGCTTAAATTAATTAGGGACATGGGGGTGCATGCATGCACTCGTAGTCGTGCACATGCACGCACATATGCACGTTATTGAGAGAATCACATGCCTATTTTCTTGGCTATTTGAACTCGAGTCCTTAGACAAGGAAAAAAAAAAGAAAGAGAAGAAAAGAGAAGAAAGCGTTGATCAATCTCAACCTAACCACAGGGCAAGTGAGTTGATTTGTCACTGCACAATTGTCTTCGTAGTATCGTCCGTCCTTATTTTATGACAATCCTGGCGATTCACACAGCCTACAGTCACTAAAGAATGAGGAATCTTCCACCCAAACTTCCCCCATCCTCTTGTGCGAGATAATAATGGTCCCGGTAAATCGAAATTATAGCTCGCTAGTAACTAGCTAGGTTTGATTAATCTCATAGGAAGAATCTTGCAAAGCCAGCACCTCCCTCGCATTTGCATCTTTGCGCACATATCGCATTGTGTCGACCGAGTTTTATGTTTAAAGAATGCCGTCGGTCGTTAAAAGGGTCGTCGTCGTTGGCGGTAATTACATTGCCCATGGAATCGTTCACATGCTTTCTTCTAGATGCGAGATCCATACTATCGACAAGCAAGAACTAGAAAATTTTCTTTGTTTTTCAATCCACTTATGGAGAGGACCCGACCCATAATGGAGTGCATGAAGTCTCAATTATGAAAACCGAGTAGAGAGGGGGAGCAAATTTTCCAAGATAGGCTGATTAAATGAGAGGTAGGGGATGTGGTCCTCGGTCGGGTTGACTTGTTCTCGACCCGATCTGGCACGAAACTGTCCCTCTCTGTTGAAGGAATCTAATGAGTCGTCTTGTATATGGGGATTTATGCACTTATTACATGTCCACGTCAAAAGATTTCATCTATTCGACCATCGCATGCCGCTTTTAACTAGTGAATTAGGCTCGATCAGACCTAGCACGCCGGTTGTGATGACATGGGCACTTACCCTTCGTCTTTTCGTTTTGACTTCATTGCCTGCATGACTATTCAACTCCTGGTGCATAGAATCCGATGGAGCGGTTTCAGAGGGTGAATCAATAGCAATGGTGGTCGTATGCAGATAACAAGCATTAAACTTCTGGTTAGGTATCATCGATAAGCTGGGTTGTGCTCCGATTCCTTATTGGATCGTATGGTGATCCGAGGTACGACAGATGCGAGTCATGGGTTGATGTACGGATAGACGGACGTAGTGGATCGATCGGCTCGACAAGGTTCCGCCTGTCCGGCTAGATATATATCACGAGAATATGTCTCATATTGAGAGAGGACATAAAGTTCTAGATGTGACTTATCACAACTCCTGGGATTTCAAAACAGCTGACCGATTCCTCCTCCTGTTATCTCGTTTACCGTAACTGCAAAATTGGCTGTCGTATCCTGTTAAGAATTTGACGAAGAAACCCTAATTACAAGCATCATCCCTGCCAAGCTAGACACCAATTGCCGGCAATACATAAGACGTCCACACACACACACACACATATATATATATATTATGTATATTTTTCCTCTTACAATTGAGACCACTTATTTAGAAGGAAATAAGAGAAGGCAGAGGAAAAAAAATATAATATTTGATTATCTCGGATTAAGATTACGTGCGATTAAGACTACACCAAAATCCACTCTTTCAAGATGTGTTCATTGATAATCATGCCTTTTGTCTTGCATCTTAGAGATCTATGAAGATTCAAGAGCCAAGCCACTTTTCTTTTTTCGCAATAAATTGTATGGGTCGCAAGTTGTGGTTGCATCTGTTCATTTTACCAGCAACAGTGCACTAGCGAAGAGCTTCATTCTTGCGGCTAGCTAACTGACAGTGAATCGCCTATTCATGGGGTCGATGGTGGGCTCCCGGCGAGCTGATCGAGCTTATGCAGGTGGATGGAATGGAAGTTCATGTCGAGTTGCATCAGATGCTAGAACTTTTTTTGCCAGAAAAGGGGGATCAAGGAATACATTGTACTTGAAATGACCAGAGAAAATCCAAATGGACCTTAAGCTGACTTTGAGCTGTTCACTAGTCGCTTGCTACAAAGAAACTTCGAGCCTTAACACCCTTACAATGCAATGGGGAACCCCAGCCCTCGCGAACAGTTGACCACCCATATCGTTAGAGTTGACTGTTCATCTGCCATTCGATGTGAACATGCCTGCATGATCGATCATAAAAGGTCTCGTCACAATCATGAGTTAACTAAATTATAAATAATTCCACTGAACAAAAAAATATATATAAATAATTTCACACATGTGAATGAATCAATATAAATTGAACTTGTATCCGTTATAATATCATTATTTCACACCTTATAATTAGTTCAAATTGTTGAAGAATCAACATCTTCGTATATCCATATCTTACTCACCGAATCTAATTTTTCATCAATATACGTCATATGATATCTATAATTTAACTATGTATAACTAATTTAGGTTCGAGGGTTAAATAATGTAACACTCTCCATCATATATGGGCCTACCCACGTTGGTGCCCACTGGTTCTGTTTTCAAAGTCTAATAATCAGTACATTAACCTTTCACCGTCCATATGCGATTTGTTTATCTTCCTAAGATGCTATATCAACTAGCCCCGTGCATCATCACTACCTACTGTAATGTGGGCACCAACCCCATATATATATATATATATATATAGAGAGAGAGAGAGAGAGAGAGAGAGAGAGAGAGAGAGAGAGAGAGGGTCTATATAGCTTGGACACAGACAAACAGATTTTGTACAACCAGTGACAGTAGAAACCTTGTTGCTAGCTAGCTCCTGCGGTAGATCTCCTCTGTCCTTTGATGTGGGAAATGACAATTATTGGACACTCTAGCAGCGACGTGTAGACTGAATTATTCACAAGGAGAATCGGGTAACTCTACCATCGGCCTCGGCGCGCGGGAAGGTTTCAACCAGAGAGAGGTGGGAAGACCCGAGCCAAGCAGCGCTGGACACGACTGATCTCGACGCACGTATTGTCTCCTTTTATGATATGTTTTCCAGTTCCAATTTGGGAGGCCAGTGAATATTCCATGGGAGGTCAAGATCAGAGCATGATGAAGAAAAGTTTTCACAGGGGAGAGGCAGGAGATGAATTGGTCGGGAACGAACCCTAACTTTTTTCTCTCTCTTTTCTTTTAAGAAAAACAAATAATCGTATTAACAAGAATCGATTTTAGGTCAGTATTACCGCCGAAAGTTGTCCCAAAATTCATTTATTGCCCGAAAATGACGCATCTCTCCCAGCCTCTCTCTCATTCTCCCCAAGTGTGCTCTTAAGTCCAAACAAAGCTCTAGATGCCCACATGCACCGTCATTTTTTTGGGTTTAATCACTTCATTAATTTTTAATTAATTCTGACTTGAGACCAATATGATCAGTTCATCGCTCGACACCAATATGAAAACAATAAATTCTCGTGCAGATATTCATCGGTGGCTTTTTTTTTCTATACCCAAATATGTACGTAAATCCAATCGATAAATTTACCTATTAATTAGTCTTGACCTTAGGGTAGGGTTGCAGTCCCCGAATCTTTCTAAAATTTTCTAGGAATTGAACGGTCCCCTTCCACTTATAAAATATCGTCAAACTCTGAATATTTATATTTGATGCAAATTTTTGAATTTAACTTTTTTTTAATAAAAAAACAAGGGACGGGGTGCGGTGATGGTGGCGCAATGTTTCCTTTCATAGGCACAATATCTAATTTTTTTAAAAGTAATTATTTCATGAACCATAATATAATTAATATATGTCTAGAAATTCAATGAGACCCTCCTCCACCTCTATGGATTAAAGATTAAAAATTAATAAGCAGTCAATGTGATTCTTCAGAATCATTACTCATGAGTTCGATTTTCATCGATTCATGTTACTCATATTCCCCATATTCCCCTCCACCCCCACAATTGCTCAAAGGATGAAAATTCCGCCGGCCATACTTAAATCTCTCTTAAATTTTTGAGAATTTTATGAGAGATTTGATCAATATATATATATATATATAATTTAAAAGTTTAATAGTTTGGAAAATGGAAAACTCAATTTCCTTCTCAGTATCAGATTAAATTGTCTCCACCCTCAACATTTCCCCTCGGGTTCTTGAATCTCAATTACCACAATTCTGGATAAACTTTTAATTTTTTCCCAAAAAAATTACTAACCGCTTCTTTTTAGGCAACAAATGGTTCATGAATTTAGAAGGATAAAATAGAAAAGCTAAATGGACATGTAAAAATTTACTGTCAAATGATCTGCTTCTAATAGGTGACAATCTTATATACTGCAGCATCATGACAAAGGTTATAACTTCAATTCAAAAAGTTGCAATCGGTTTTACAACTCTTTTATTGAACAATACAATGAATGAATAGTGTAATAAGAATATACGAAAAGTATCACGATAACAATTGAACATATAATCTATTAATTATTAATATAACAGTAGTATCATTCCACTAAATCCACTTTTTGACCATAATAACTTATTTTGTTAGATGAATAAGAAGCCAGAAGTAGAGTGATGACACGTGGAACATGCAGTGACCGCTCGATGAGAACTAGAATTCCATTTCATCGTACAAAATGGCAATCCGCAGACAGAGGAGAGTAGGTTAGACACGAGAGGGAGGGACGGAGATAGAAGGGGCAGAGAGGTGCTGCCATGTCGATGGCGGATTTCTGCTGCTGAGCTCGCTCTGAGTTACCTGAGCGCCCTCCCAGCTCTCAGCCCTAAAGTGCTCATTGCCTCTCCCGCAGACACATAGTCACTTTCTCATACCTCTAAATAGAGAGAGAGAGAGAGAGAGAGATCACGGCCAGCCGCTGCTATTGACTGGCCAAAGTCCGCGGCGGTGGCTGCCACAGAGAGAGTGAGAGAGACGAACAGAAGAAGACACAGATCAATTCAGAAGCTGCTGCCACTGGCCAAGTGGAATCGCAATTCCCACTCCCAGTTACGAAACCCTTCCGCTAGCTCATTCTGAAGTCCTCTCCCCCTCCCAAGCGTGGGCGCCAATTCAACTGGAATTTCTCTATCACTCCTTCAGATCCAAACAACAGCTTCCAATTCCTAACTTCTCAATAAAAAACGTAGGTGCAGAGCTCTTGATCCCTTTCTCTTGCGAGAAAATGATAAGAAAGTTGATGAATCTATGACTGTAGCAGGATCTGATTATGTCGGATACTCAATTTCAACTTTATATTACATGCATGTCAATGTACAGATATATATGGGTAGGGTGAGGAGGCCACAATATGTCTAGCTTCTTCTCAGCAGGAGGAAGAAGGGGACAAGGTGATACTTCCAACTACAGCAACCCCGGAGGAGACGGAGAGGATGATCAGCATTACCAGGTTCCTCCTCGGGAGATCTCGTTCCGGTACAACCCTGCTGATTATGAACATGGGAGCTCCAATAGGCCATATCAGCAGCAGCAGCAGCTAGATCTGTACAACTACTCATCCTCTAGGAGGACGGTGACCTCGATGGATGGTGATGACAGCTCAAGGATGATGACAGTGTCGAGAGGGTCCTCGGGAGGGATATGCTGCCAGGACTGTGGGAACCAGGCGAAGAAGGAGTGTGCTCACATGAGGTGCCGGACGTGCTGCAAGAGCCGTGGCTTCGACTGCCCCACCCACGTCAAGAGCACTTGGGTTCCCGCTTCCAAGCGCAGAGAGCGGCAGCAGCCCCATCTGTCATCGTCTCAGCTCCCCTACAATCAGCAATGCGAAGACCCGGTTGGTGCCGGCACATCTCTAGCGTCTTTTCACCACGATCAGTCAGGTAACATAGCCTCGCTTTTTCCTTGCATCGTTGGACTGATATGATAGAATAGGCACCAGGGGCATCGTATTTATAGAGCTAGCTAGGGCTGAAATCGAGTTGAAACGATCTGTGCATGCCCGGAGAACCATAATTTGATTGGTTTATCTGCGTCGATTTCCATACCTCTAGTTAGGCTTCAAAATTTGAACCATATATCTCTTGCGCCTCTTTATGCGGTACCAAAGTTTGGATACTTCCATTTGGTTTTTCCCGCAAAACTCCGCAACTTCACTTCACCTACGCCAACCTATGAGCACTAAGCTCCATGTTCACGTATCCTTTGGATCACGAAAACTGACCACCGTGAAAAACAAGCTAGATCTTAGCTCCTTGATTTGTTCTTGGTCTTAATTATTTGTTATAGTATCTGACTGAACTTTATACACGTTGATTGCCTATGTGCTTGACGTTTATATTGGTGATCGCGTGCACACACACACACCCACCCCCACACGCACACATGAATTCCACTGTTTTCTTACATTCTGTGTTAGTAATCCTGATTGGACAACTGCTGTTGTTCCTCCCGTACTTCCGAGGATTATTCCGTGGACAGGTTCACTTGCCTGCCTTATTGTACTTCGTTTGTGTGTGAATATTTGCATGTAACAGTGTTCCTTCATTCTAAAGTCCTCTATATGGCATTGATATTATATTGGACCTGACAGCAGGTTCAAGGTCGAATCCATCGATGTCTAATGCGGAACAGTTCAGGATTTGTTGTATGACCAATGGGCAGCACGAGATTTCACACTTGTTCTTTTTGTTTGAAGACATAATTACGTACAGTGGGAGGATGGTAGATCGATTGATAGATACACTAAGCAGCGATTCATTTATAACGTACTTCGTTATCACTGTATTTTGGGAAACATCATTTTCGATCTTTTTTTTTTTTGGTGTCATTGAGTATGAAACAGATAGTAAAACAGGAGAAGATGCGATGCAGTTGGCACCATTCCTGATCTAAGAATAAGAATTTTTCATATTTAATTTTGGTCGATAAAACTAACTATGTCAATACATTTCTCTCTTATAGGCTTAGATCACCTTGTAGGCATATTGCCTTTACACAAAAAATGTAGAGTGTAGGAGATATCTCCATAGATGTTATAGGGCATTATATTTGTATGTTTATATTCCTCGCATGATCGTGTATGTATGTATGTATGTATCTATCTATCTATCTGGGCTTTCTAAACAGCTTCCGGTTTTTTTTTCGCCTTTTCTATTCAGTAATTACTTTTCATGGATTTTTTTCCCCCAATCTAATCTCGTTGCAATCTCTTCATACAAAATCTAGGGCTAGAAGCGGGAAACTTCCCGGCGGAGTTGAACTCACCGGCCATGTTTCGTTGCATCCGCATGAGCTCCTCCGACGATGGGGAAGATCAAGACGAGTACGCGTATCAAACGGCTGTGAACATCGGCGGTCACGTCTTCAAAGGCATCCTCTACGACCAAGGACCTGACCGTGTCACCGGCGACGCTGCAGCAGGCGAGAGCTCCTCCGGAGGAGGCAGCGGTGGAGTGACTCAGCCGCTAAGCCTGGGCGGCGGCGGTACCACCACCGAGAGCGGTGGTGCCGCCTCAGCACCATCCTTCGACCCCTACTCGTCTATGTATCCGCCGCCATTCGGCTCTTACGGTATGGCTGGTACGCAGTTCTTCCCGCACCCGAGACCCTAGGAATAAGTAGTAACGTGTAATCTCTTGTACGTACGGACCTCAACGTTATCATGAACCATGAACCAAAACTTATTGAGCTCGGTCTCTAATATTATAGAGGGTATTGTTCTAATTATTTTTCTGTTATTTTCTTTCTGGAATTAAAGCTCGATGAACATATGCTCAAGATATATATATATAGATAGATATAGAGCCATATATATGGAGCAGTACATTACAATTGCAACTGATTGAGCTAATGAATGAATGTTAATAAATATATACTTCGATTGTCGGTTGTCTTGTTCTGCATTCTCCAGCCATTATGTTTGAAAGTCGATCACCACCTGTCCCCAGCCCTTGCTCTAAGTCTTAAGTCTAAGGAAGTACGTGGGGGGGGTTGCATTATATTATATTATATAAGCATAACAAATATATAAAGGTCATAACATATGTATATATATATATATATATAACGAGCACCACTCATTAGTGTTGTCAAATCGACATCCCTGTGAAGAAATCTCATTTATTTGACTGTCAGAGAAGTCGTCGGAGTTGAAGAACTAGAAGAGACTAATTTTATTTCTTCATTAATGGAAGTTGTTGGAAGAATTCAAATCTTTTGGCTAGCAGGCAAGGCAATGTTTATGTAATTAGGGTTTTCTTAGCTAGCGATGTTCATAGATATATGTATATACGACAAATGTGAGTACAGTCAGTGTTGAGAAGTGTAGCCCCCGCCTTACACGATCCTGACAACGTTATGAGAGGCTTTGTGTTCTATCATCTGTAAATTCAAACTTTTGAATATGGTCACTTAGGCCCCCCTAATCCTTCAAACTGTAGCTAGATATCTTCATGGTGTCGACATAAATCTTCAATGAGCAAAATTGCTGATTAAAAAAGAATGAACAACCTTCACGCATGTGCCTCCACATCATGATGTGTGTGCGTGTGTGTGTGTGTGTGTGTGTGAGAGAGAGAGAGAGAGAGAGAGAGAGAGAGACAGGTGGGGCGGGGTTGGTGAGAGAGAACCTTGAATCCGCCATCTCTTGTCGTGTTGAGTTCCTCTCAGAAGCTTCAAAGGGTTCCATTCCATAGGAATACGAAGAAGAAGCAAGAGAGAGACTGATGAGCAGAGCATGAAGAGGAAAAAGAGGGAATTGGGAACTGATGCTTGCCCTTGCCCACTGATATGATATTCCAACGGGAAAGAGAAATATATGTGACAAGTATGACTGTTCCAATCAAACGCCCATTTAGGTTACGACGGAAGGTACAGAGAGGCAGCTAACTATAGGAGCTTGAGAGGGTATCGCTAGGGCAGGGCAGCTAGGACGAGTTGCTAGATAAAGCTAGTAGGGTGAGCCCGAAAGAAGCTAGCATAAGGCTGTGCCCCTTGCTTGCTGCAGCTCCAATAATTGTTCTGCTGATAAGCTTTGACGGTGGTTGGGTGGGTGGGTGGGTGGTGGTCGTGGTGGTGGTGGTGCGGGTGTCTATTTACGATTTGGCTCTCGTGGTCCCCCCACCCCAGCAATGTCACGCACCTTAACGCTTCATTTAGGATCAATACTCTACTACTACTACTACCACTATTACTAGCCTTAGGCCTCAGTGGACAGAAAGTATATACAGATATACATATAAAATGAAGATGTCTCTATACTAGAATAAGTATATAGTGATTTTATGCTGTCATGTGAAGGCAGGTTGCTCTGCGATATTAGACCGCTGGACGCTGCATACACATCATCTCAATCTTGATGCCAAATAGGTGGAATAGGTTCCCTGAATTCCCTCCTCGTCTATCCTCTTCGACCTTCATTTGTAACCGAGGTTGGGGCCTAGTGGACCAATAAAAGCGGTAATCTAGTGGTTTGCAGCCCACTCCTGTACGGTATCGTATTTGATACTTGATACGTATGCTTGAAAAGCACTTGATAGTCGTGTACTCTTCTTTAGGTTGGATCTTGGAAGAAACCGTATTCTTCTTTTTTTTTTTTAAATAAAATAAAATAGAGGAGGCACATAAGCTGAGTAGTAACAGCCCAGTGAAATACTCATTTTCCTTCTAGTACAATAATTTAGTTAATTAAAGGGATTGGGCTGATGATTTCAGAATCCGCGCATTCAAGATAGAAATTTCTCGAACATCCCAGGAATTTCCTCTTCTTCTTTTTTTCTTTTTCTGTTAAAAGACCAGTCAAAATTTTCTTATAATAATACATACGGTCTCATAAATTAACTTTGATCTTCAAGATTTTCCATATAATTAAACGCGTATGCCCTAGATAAAACCCGAAATTTCTCTGACCTTAATTTCAATCTTGCCAAAGATAAATTTAAAGGAAAAAAAAAAGGAAGGGGGCAGTGGGGGAATGCCCATGACAACTATCCAACCATATACCTTTTCTTTTTTTTTTTCCCCTACATAGGACCTCTCTATATGAAGGCATTATTATCCTCTCCTGGGTTCCCTGTGGGCCTGAGTCGGAGTAACACTGAAACCAACATTGTTTTTGTATATATTCCCTTTTCCCTGCAGAAGTTTTGTGTACGCAGTTACATGCACCCTTGTCTCTTATGTGCTATAAGTGCTCATCAAACCGATCCAATCAATTCTCATCCTCTCCTCTCGAAAAGATATAACTCCGATCACATGCCCATTCATGCGACTGAGCAGTCAAATGGACGACATACTGCAAGATCCGGCACATGGAGAGAGCAGATATAACATGTCGGAGCAGATATAACATGTCGGAGCAGAGTAGGAAACTGTTATGAAGTAACCTATAACACTTTCTTCTTCTCCTTCTCCTTCTCCACCTCATCTGTAAGAAGGATATCCAGAGAGTCACCGGTTACTGAAGTATCTTGGACCACCATGGTGCAATATATTGCACTGGTCAATCTCCAACTGAGGCATTGAGGGGTTCGGGTCCAGTCCACGGATGGAGTGAAGGTGACCGTTCGATTTGTACTAGCTGTACAGTTGGCTTCATTCTAAGTTGTTAACCATCTCGAGAGCATACCTCAAAACTTTCTAGTAAATTACATTGCTAAAAATCGTTCAGAAGCAGGAAGGGGAAATGAGAAAGAGTGGATGACCCTGTCTTGGACCTCTGAGGAGCTTCATTCCATCGGCGATCAGTGAGTCGCGGATGAGGACCGCATTTGAGGTATAACTAGGATGATGTCAGTCAGGCCATCGTTTGACAAGTCCTCTGTGGCTCCTTCCATCATATTCCCAGATGGAGATGGAAGATTCGTCCACCTGGCACCAATCTGGAGCTGCCACTGCCAAGATTGGCTCGTGCCCATGTGTGCCTGGTTTGTAACATGAGTCCCACAGTACAAGACAATTCCACTCCTATAGCACAAAACGACTTGACAGATTCACTTGCCAATCCACTTATTATTTGAACCAGACCGGCCAGGGATGATTTTTTGAAGTGGAAGCTCGCAGCCAATAGTTAAAGAGAATATAATAGCTTTACCTCCCCTCTGTTCGTCAAGAATACAACATCCCCATGGCTTCCCCTACGATGCCTATGCCCATCATTCATGGGGATCAGAATGGGTGTGGCCACCTCCAAAGAGGTCAAATCATGAGTTCGTCCAAAGCTTCTCGAGAGATCCCCGGATTGGAACAAGTTGAAGGGAGAATGGCGGCATGCTGAGACATTGAATAGCTGTTCCCTGACAGGAACACCAGAAGTAGTGACTGCCCAGCAGGGTCGAAGGACTTCCATGGAACCGCTAACAACAGTTTGTTTGGCACCATATCCCCCAACAGCCTGAAGTGGAGAAGAAATTTTCATTTTTTGAGCATTCTGAAGTGAGGAAGAAGATATTTTCCTGTAAAAAAAATCCCTTCTTTCTCCTCCAGTAAAAATAAATTTAGCTAGAGGATTCATGATACTCTCAAAATAAACTAGGAAGCAAGAATTCTAAACAGAGGAAATTGAGGTGAGCTAAAATTTTGCGAATAGTAGGTAAAGGTCAGGAAAAGTTTAGCACTTGCCTGGACATGATCAAGAACTCCATCTCCATTAATATTAGCATGGAGGCCACCTTCTTGCAGATGAAGCCAATAAAATTTTCAGTAGCTTAGGTGTCACAAATAAAAAAAAAGGTCATGTTTAGTTAGTCATTTTTTCTATAAATATAAAAAGACTAAACTGATGTCCATTGAGATAATGCCAGAGAAGGTCGTCCGCTACTGGTGGGCTCTGTGCAGCAATATAATTTCAAGGACAAAGTGCCATTACACAGAGAGCAGCTAGCTTACTTTGGAAGAAACAATTGCAGCCAAAACAAACACATGTAGAACAGATATAAAGCACTAAGTTGTGTTACTACCAAGTTTAGATTTCAAATTATAAGAAATGCTGCATAGCTCTATATTTTTCTCTTGTCATTAGTTGATTCATTTGGCAAAACTTCATGTCACTTATAGGTAGAAATTACATGACACTATAAGCGGTGGAATTCTGTCATTACCTTACAAAGAGTCCAACCAGAAGCCAAATGAACAGCTTCTATCCCTTCTTTCTGATGAGCTACAACAATATTTGGGACCCACCAGAACTGTGTATAGTTTGTTATCGTAGGAATGTGCTGTTTGTGCTGCACCGAACAAGAAAAAGGGTTATAAGATGCTATTTGAAGAGTGCACCTGTATTTGTACTTTAAGAAACACTAAATACCTAAAGAGGCATCATCCCTGACCGTTAGCCTTGGGGCAGAATTCACAGAATGTATATAGAGGTGGTTCATGAGAAGGAAATTGCAGGAATAGCTCAACAAGGTGCAAATATCTGCACACATGCATGCATCCATACCTGCTTGTGTGATGGGAGTGGGTATGGCGTGGGGGTATTTTTGCCACCACATAGGTCAACGGAGATCAGAGTAATTTGACATTACTAATCCGGAAGGTTCAGAATTAAGGGGTAAGAAAAATACCAATATATTATAAGACCAAAGAAAAGAGGTCCTCCAGATATATGAACTATGAAACTCTCCATACACACCTTTGGAGCCGCATATTCACCCCAAAGACAAGCTGTACATATGCAATGCTCTCAATCATTCTCAATATTCCAATCCTAATAATCGTTTCTTCATTGAAGACATCTTTACTGATCAACAGAATAACTGTATATTCTACTTTTGGAAATAATACATTTGACTGGACTTGATTTATCTCACTTTTACACCGTACTGACTCTTTCCCTTCAAACTGCTAAGCATTAATGTAGTAGGTCAATGAGGAGCCACAAGTTCAGAGAATGACTCTCAGAGCTCAATGATCCCATCTCGTACCAATGCAGCTTGAAGTTATGGAATATCAAAGGCTGTCTGCTAGCATGAAACTTACCTTCTTAGTTTTTGCAGCACATGCATGATCTCTAGCTTCTGAAATGAACTTTGGGATTTTCTTGGTAGGGTCTTTTCCTGGCAGATGGTCTCCTTCAGGTTTTTGGAATGGGAATTTTATACTTTTTCCAGCTACTCTCTTCACCATTTTTCTCTTATGTCAACTGAAATGTGCCAGCATCAAGATAGTATCTTCTATCCTATCCTAATAAACAAAAATGGAAAGAAGACAACTATCCAGAAATTGGTACTGGAGACAAAGGAGCACAGTGATTAATGAGCCATAAGAAGAACAAAGAAAAACTGTCATACCCAGTGATGAGGCATGACTCCAAGAATTGATACTCTGAATTCCTTGCATTCAAACTACAATTGATAATTACTAATTATAAATTTGCATTGACATGGGAAAGGTTCTTCATTAATATCATAGGACAATTTGTCTTTGTAGAGGCAATGCACATGCATAGAAAATTTTCTATCATCAAATGTTAGAAATGCTTATTAAGTGTCTCGGATGCTATACTGCAAAAAATTTTATAATTTTATAGATAATTCAGTACATATCTTATAAAGTTGAATCGCCCAAGTAGAATTTTCACTACAGCAGCTACTTGTACGTGCATATAGAAGTTGATCAAATGCTAATTGCTTATATCTTTTCTGGACCAATAAGTGCTTAATCTGTATTGATAGTAGCAGAGATAGGGTATAGAAAATGTTTATAAAAGGTCAATGGAAGACAAAGTCGATCAAACCTAAAGGGGCATGTTCATCACTTATAATTGAGAAAGTTGAATTTCTATATGACCACAGAGACAAGTTCAGATAGAAAGTCTCAAAAACAAAAAGGAAAAAGAATTGGCAAGTTGAGTTAGATAATTCAGAAAGGTGAACAATATAAGGACTGGCTCAAGTATGATGAATGGAGCAGTAAGTGATAATCAATTGCTTTTTCAGCAACACTTCTTTTGACTGGAAGTGATTACCTTAGCAGGGAAGACAACACCTTTAGAAATCAAAAAGACCAAAAGGCCTCAGTTACCTCTCCGGGGTGGCAACTGTTCAGAGCATGAACATCAAGCTTATAATTATGCTGTGGAATCAACTGAGATGGATCTGAAGAATGTGCTTCAATATTCGAAACAGCAAAACCAAAATATAAACTAAATTAAAATGAGTTACACCAGTCATAGAAGAAAATGCTAATAACACTAGGTGTGGTCATTTCATGAACACATGGAGCGTAGGTATAGTAATCAAAATAAGAAAAAGCTTACTTCATTCTTCCTAGTCCAACGAACTGCACCTGATCTTCCAGCAAACGCATAAAATGCAAAGTGGCGTAAATCAACACTTGCAGGGTTTTCTGTAACCTAGACATTGTCTCTTTGTTAACTAAATAACTGCACTAATCTAGGAAACAACACTAACAACCAGCTCATACAACGCAAGTGAGTTAAAGCACAAGATAGAAGGAAGAAGCAAAGGTGTTAATTGATGCTAGTACATGAAAGAAGAATATACTAATGCTATCCGGTTTTCTGTACAAATGACTTAGGAATAAGAGCTAATCACTTCTTGCAGGACCTACATGGCTTGAAAATAAAAGTGAAAATGCAGATAAAATAAATAGAAGCACCTCCTCACTGGCGCTTCTTCTATGCCATTCAGCATTTTTTTTTCTGCCACCCCAATTTCTTCAAATGGATCCAGCTGAATATATTTTAACAAAAAAATTTCAACCTATAAAAAAAAGAGAGTAGATCATAGAAGTTCTCAAATGAAAATCAGCCAGGCAATACAGTGAAAGAACTGTCTAGCAACTGATAAATCTCTATAGCAATACAAAGTGAAGAATTAGAATCTTCATGCAACACAAAGTCTTAGACATGCATGCAGTGACCATGTACATGGACTCAAGGAGAAGTCTGGTTTCTGCGTAGACAGAATATTTACTAACCGAACTTCTGATTGAAGGCTGCTCAGATCTAGAATTAGTTTCCTCATTATTGTTTCTATTCATCCAGAGAGAGGGGCGGAGAGAGCTAGAGAGAGATTTTGGACCGACGAGTCTGCCGAAGTCCAAACTGGTTATTACTGGGCCTTGGGCCTTTCCAATTTCCGGGTCGGCCACCTAAGATGTCTGCCTATATCCGAACCGAAGAAAATACGGGCTAACTTGTATCTAAGAGTTGACCTTTACCGTCACGGTTATCGTTAAAGTTCCAACGCATTTTAATTTTTCCATCGCCAGCCGCCGGAAGACCAAAATTGGCCGCGAAGCAACAGCCATCGCTGAACACAAAAATCCGTCTCCGATGCTCTGCAAGCTCAATTCCATCCCCCGCCCGCTCAATCCCTCAACTTTACAGCAACTCCTACTCCGGCAGCTCCTCTCCGACTTCGCCTACCGTTGTGCTCCTAAAAGCTCCAACGAGGAAGATGACCCCAAGTACAAGATCCGAAAGCAGGACCCGGAGGGCAAGTACCTGCATCTGCACAAGAGCAAGGGCCAGCATATCCTCACCAACCCAAGAGTCCTTGACTGCATCGTTCGAAGGGCTGGCATTGGACCCACGGATACAGTCTTAGAGGTCGGACCTGGGACCGGGAATCTCACCCTGAAGCTTCTAGAAGCAGCCCAAAGGGTAGTGGCAGTTGAGGTCGACAGGAGAATGGTGGATGTTCTCGTCAAGCGTGTGGGGGATTGCGGTTTTGCGGATAAGCTCACGGTGAGTTCGGTCTGTTTGCCATATGTTTGATCAAATGCACTAAAAAAACTTCTTTTGGAACCCTCTGAGAGAAGAGTTTACTTATAATTTGCCATTTTACTTCTTGTTGGAATGATATTGTTGGAGGAGGAAATCGAAAGTATCAGACGTTTTCCCTGTCGGACTTCTCTCATTGATATGTCCATGACTTTGTTGATGGTCGAGGACGGAATTGAAAGGTGGAATCTTTGGAATCATTGGATAGATGTGACCATTTGATATTCGTGTCGTCTTTCATGGTGTTTAGGTAATACAGAAAGACGCACTAAAGGCTGAATTCCCTCCATTCGATCTCATTGTTGCCAACATCCCATACGGTATATCATCCCCTCTCGTGGTCAAATTAGTTTATGGTCCGAACCGGTTCAGGAATGCCACCCTTCTGCTTCAGAGGGAGTTTGCAAGGAGGCTGCTGGCAAATCCTGGGGATTCGGAGTATAACCGTTTGGCTGTGAATGTGAAGCTAGTTGCCGATGTGCAGTTGATGATGGATGTGAGCAAGAGGGACTTTGTACCGGTCCCTAAGGTCGACTCCTCTGTGGTGATTATCAGGCCAAAGGCTCAGGTCCCCACCGTTGATCTGAATGAATGGTGGGCCTTCACAAGGACGTGCTTTGGCAATAAGAACAAGACTCTGGGTGCGACTTTCAAGCAAAAGAGGAAGCTGATGGAAATCTTAAAGACTTCGAACACATCAATCTGTAGAAGTGGAGTTCCAAGCTGCAGTTTTGGCGAGAAAGACAGGACGGACTGGGAAGAGGGCACTGAAAGAGTAAACCGCACATTTTCATTTTTCTCGGAAGGAGAAGTGGGTATGCTCAGGGAGAAGATTGTCTCAATTCTTAGATTGGCTGGCTTTGAAGATAAGAGACCGTGTAAGTTATCAAATGATGAGCTGCTGCATTTGCTTGGGCTTCTGAATGGAGCTGGTGTTTTTTTCCATGGGTTTGCTGTGCCACAGATCACTGAAGATGCGTCCTTAGCTGCATCCTAGTGTTCAGGGAGGTCTTACCATGTGTTTGGTCTCTTTTGGGTTCCATCCCGCTTCGCTTCCTGAAGATATTGGATGTAATCATGTACATTTCTCCTGAAAAGAAGTGGAGAAACAAGATTTGACTTTTGACGAATCCATTGTAAGACCAAGCTCGGCCTGCCCCTCAAAGTTTGGGTCCGGCCTGTGGCCATCCGACAAGCGATCCCCATGGATGTGATGCAGATCAGTGTCCTTGTACTATCTGATACCGATACCCACTGATAACTGAAGAAGACATTCAGTGTGAAGTGATTGAATACGCACTGTCAGGTCTACATTTTTTGTTCAATTAACAGCAGATTCATATTTGACTGAAATCGGTCAATTTCTTCCCGAGACACTGTTGTCCGCTGCATAAACACAGTATACTCATCCCGGAGACTGCTCTGGTGCGGACATCTTGTTGAAGCTATGTGTATTTATTTGGTTGTTGCCTTGTCCGTGATCAATCGAGTTTGCATCAAGGGGGCATTATCCATATGTGGCTTTCTCAAAGAGCTTGAGAAAGGTTCCATCAAGCTCGGTGCTCCTCTCGGCAAACTATATTTCACATTCATGCCCATTCAGTAGACTTTCTCAATGATTATGTAAACTACTACCCAATGCAGTTTGCCGATGACATATCTCGGTCATCATTGTCACGGTAATCAGCAAATCCCTTCATCCTTCCTGACCACTGGAAAAGTGCGGGCCATATTAGAAAGTGGGAAAAGTTGAGGGACTAAATTATTCGGTGAAAAGTGGGTCATGAGAGGCGTCAAGTCCCCAGTCTCTTACCTGCCGCAAGAAAGTCAAAGCAGCCACCTTTGACTTCCCACCACCATCTGATTATCTTCCTCTCCTTCCGTTTTACGCTTAGAAGATCTCTCTTTTCTGACCCAAAGTGGGGGGGAAAATGAACGTGCTCGAGTACGAGGTGAATCACCAGAGGATCAAGACCAACGGGATATGGATCCATGTTGCAGAGCTTGGGGACGAGGGGTCCCCCTTGGTGATATTTCTCCACGGGTTTCCGGAGACGTGGTACTCGTGGCGACATCAGATGAGGTGCCTCGCCGATCAGGGCTACCATGTGGTGGCCCCAGACATGAGGGGCTATGGCGACTCCGATTCCCCTCCCAGCGCCGAGTCTTACACTGTCTTCCATCTCGTCGGGGACATCCTTGGCCTGCTCGACCACTTTCGTGAGCAACAGGCATGTCCATATCTCTCTCTTCCTGTCTATGAAGCTTAGAAATTGTTCATATTCCACACAGCATATGGGTGCTAACAGACAGGATGATGTACTGCCATAGCAAACAAAGATGAGTTTGACAAAATTCGAGTGGAAATCATCATGTCCCGTTCGATTCACCTAACAAAATAATTAAAAAAAAAAGAATATTTAAAATTGAAATCATGCATGCAGGAAGAGTGTTCAAGCTCCTTTTGAATTTCCACAAAAACTGCAGCAGGAATATCCTTTGTAGGGGCTGGGGGAACTTACAAGAGAGTATACTAGAGAATGACCTGTATAACATTTCTGTGTTCTGTGCAACGATTCCATTTCAATAGTTTCCTTCGTGCATAAATGACATTGCATAAGGGCTTTGTCTATACCTGCAAGGCTGAGGGAACGGCGCATAAGAGCTTTCTCTATAAACAGGCAAACACCAAGAGAGTCAGCTCATAAAGCAATTGCAAGGAAAACAAATGGAAAAATTGAACTAATATGAACTCTCTTGGAGCAGGCATTTGTTGTAGGTCATGACTGGGGAGCAGTGGCGGGATGGTTCCTGAGCCTGTTTCGGCCTGACAGGGTAAAGGGTCTGGTGGCCCTATCTGCTCCCTACTTGCCCCGATCTGCCATTAAAACTACTGCTTCCTTAAAGCACTTAGGAGAAGGTTTCTACATTTCTCAGTTCCAGGTATAAATGTGGCTCATTCCAGTCAAAATAGCAAGAACCATTGAGATGAAGTTTTCTTTGGCCATATTCGCAAAGTTGGCTTTCTTGTGGAACAGAGACCAGGGAGAGCAGAGAGGGCTTTTGCAAGGTATGATTACCTGACAGTGATGAAGAAGTTCCTCCTTATCAACAAGACCGACTTGTTGATAGCTCCTGAGGGGGTGGAAATTGTGGACTACTTGGAAACTCCATCACTGATGCCTCCATGGATAAGTGAAGAAGACTTGCAAGTTTATGCAGACAAGTTTCAGGAGTCAGGCTTTACCGGTCCTCTTAACTACTACCGGGCTATGGACCGGTAAGTCTCTAACTTAGCACCAAGAACATTAGGACTTGAAAGCCAACAACACAACCATGAACGTCTAATCCAGAAAAGTGCGAGGGACTTAAATTTAGAGTTGATACCTAGTGAAAGAGGTCTCTAGCTATTTCCTTGTCATTAAAGCACTACTTATTCCTGTTCTTGTGCTGAAATAATACCAGGAACTGGGAACTACTAGGGCCGTGGCAAGGAGCGAAAATCAATGTTCCAGTGAAGTTCATTGTCGGAGACAAGGACATAGGCTTTGATACTGCTGGCACAAGGGACTATATCCTTGGAGATATCTTCAGGAGCATCATCCCTGATCTTCAAGTTGTCGTTCTGGATGGTCACCACTTCATCAATCAAGAGAAAGCTGAGGAAGTATCTCATGAAATTCTTAGTTTCTTCCAAAAACTTTCTTCAGTTTAACTTAGTCATGCGGTTTTGTGATGATATCATTGGTTGATGTGCGAGGGAATGCACTTTATATGTCACAATAGAATAAAAATGCATTGGCGTTGCATCATCTACCAAACTCATATAATCTTGGACACAATGGTTATAGTAAAAGAGGACTTGAATCTTTATAACTATAAAGCAATGGTGTAAGATGTGCTAAACCAACCTGCATTCACACCTTAAAATGCAGATTTGGGGGGAAGAAATCCTGAAAATGGCCAATTCCTTTTCGGGGACGTTCATGTAGCCTAATATATCCTCAATTTTCCAATATTTATTGCTGCAAATGTGACTTCCATCAGATAACTGCACTGAGATTTAGTAACAAGCAAAATAAGACCAACCAATGTCCTGCCGAAGAAGGGTTGAAAACAAATGTTCTTGGTTTTTCTTCTATGTGTAAACATAACCATGTGTTCATGACAAAATAAGGATGATTACATCCAAAGTGCATAATCACGGTCATGTACAGATATCAAGAAAGCACGCTATCCATTCTTGATATGATCAGTCCCTTTCTCAAGATGCTTTGCACCACATACGTGGTCTCTCCCATTTTTCAAGGGAGACCTAATACATGTATTGCCAGGATTATCACCGGCATTCGCTTCCTAAAAGAGCAGAACTTCATAAAGGAAAATCCAACTTTGTTACCAATTGAAGTGCTCTTCACGACCTTACCAGCTAAGAGATAGACTTGGACCCCAGAAAGCTGTCAAGCAAAAGCCACCACTGAAATCCATGGCCGTTTATCCCTGTGACTAGATGTATTCTCCACCTGATGAGGATGCAATTGCATCACAATTCACAACGCTAAAAGAAGTGTTGTCAGGACCCGCTCCCATCTGTGAGGTATTGTCCGCTTTGGGGACTGGGGCTCAAGTCTGGCCCATCCCACCCCTCATGGTTCTGTCCTTAAAAGGGCCCTCGCAGATTTAAGAATTGTCACCCCTTCTAGCTCTGATACCAAACTGTCAGGACCCGAAAATTCACCAGAGTTTCCCCTGTATTTAGGACTAACCAGGAATGCAAAACCTGCTATAAATCAGCTCAACACGCAAAATCCAGCCACACCCATCCACAACCATTTCCTCAAACCACAGTTATCAACCACAATGTATTCAGGTCGGGACATATGAACACACTATACAGGACTTTTGTACATACCTTATCAAAATAAACTTATCCTAGTTGATCCCCGAGTCTATTTGGGCGGCTCCAGACGGCTGAGTGTTTCCCCTATCTGTAGAAAATAATTTGCAGAGAATGTGAGCTGCAACTCAGTGAATACAAAATTCCAGAGTAGAATAATATATGGCTCACCTATATGTCCTTACACGACTGTATCAACTTATACAATTTATCTACCATGGACATGGGGTCGTTGGCAACTTGGCCAACTTCACACGACCCACCTAATGCAATGCATGTAACAAACATGTCAAACAATAACCATGGGGTTGCATTACCTCTGCGACAGAGTTATGACGGTACCGTTACTGCTCCTCTCCCCAAACGGTACCGTGACCCCGCACCTCAATCAATTCCTAACATTCTACTTCCCGTGCCCCTTCCCTTCGCACGCACACGGGAGCCGCCTATTAACCTCTGGCGGTAAGAGTGGACCCGTCGTCTTCAAGTCTCTCTCTTTTTCTTACCTCTCATCTCTGGTCTTTGTTTTTCTCGACAGGGTCCGTGGGGAGTCAACTCACATATTCCACTGGGGTCACAGAGCTAGTGTCACTCATGTCCCATGCTTATATCCCGCCGGGAACCCACGGTAGATCAATAAGGCCCATTTCTATTCCGCCGGCTTAGCGGTCACCATGGTTATACACAAGCACAAACAATATGCAAATCATGAATGAATGAATGCATACCCACTACCGGTGTCACACAGATATCTAACAGCTACTCGTTTCTCGATCATATCTGCTATAAACCAAAACACGAACAAATCATTCCACAATAGAAGAATGTACTCACAGCCCTTGAATTGACTAATCACGATACGAGATCTTCAGGGTGGATATTTCGGGTCTCTTCAGTACCTATCATTTGATTCATCATAAAATTAATACATATCATATAATACTTTATACCTTAACCAAATAAATAATCTTATAACTAATTTAAATGGTTCCCAACCTCATAATGTATATATATATATACATTATTGTATTTATTATTATTATATTTTTATTTTCTTTCTCTTTTTTTTTTNTCCTTTCTATTTTTCCACTGCCAAAAATCAAATGATGAAAGATGTCTCTAGAAGAATGGAGGGAAAGAGAAAAGGTTGATTGACAGGGGTAAAAGGACGCGTAAGGCGGTGGGGAAGAGAAAAGAAAGAAAAGGAAAAGAAAAAGAAAATAGATGGGCCAACTTAAAAGGGTTGGGCTCTCCTTGGGCCCAAGTCCATGGGCTCACAAGTGTAGAGCCTTCTAATCCTCAGATCATTCATTTTCTGTTAGCCCTATCTGTCCTATGGCACAAGCATACAAAATAAAGTGTTTATTCACGGGGAGTTCAGAACTGAAAATTTAACTTCCATTCATTAGATGAGATCAACATGTCCAAGATGTCGTAAAAAAAATCGCAGCAATGACTGCTCATTATTTGGGAAGGAAAACAATTAAGAGAAAATAGAATCTCAATCCTTTGTTCTCACTAGTCTAAGCAAGCTCATTACATTCTCATATACAATAAATGTTATTGAAGAAGCAGGGACATTTTTAAGAATGTTAGGGGTTATTCCCTTGTAAAATCCTCGTATACCCTCAAACCTGCAAAAACAACAGAAAGGACCAATGACAACTCAACTGTTTAAACAGCTTAAAAATGCCAAGTAATGGCAAGAAACGCAGATGAGTGACAAGCATCATGAAATTTACAATTGAATGGGGAGGAGATACATCTAATGGATCATTTTCCTACCTAGCAGTCTCCTTAAGCACATGCCAGCTATCCAAGTATCTAGGAGTTCCATCAGCACTTGGTCGTTGCTGTGAGATAGAATTAGACATCTTAAACAACTTCATCAAAGTAGAATCATAAAGGCTCAGACAGATTGGTACCTGCAATCGGGTGCGGATAACCTGGAAAGTAAATGTAATTTATAAGAAGCAGTAAGCAGGATAAAGAAAATTTTAAACCATGTATATATAATCTCTAATGAAATGGCAAACAATGAGGGAAGAAAAGCATTCAACTTGCCATTCCAACTATTAGAAATTCAAGAACTTACCTGAAATGGATAGGACAAAAGAATAGCTGCAAGTTTAGAAGACGCCCCAAGCATTGCATAGTCAACTGAATTCTACATAAAATATCCATAAACAAATTTATGTGGGCATAAATACAACTAGAAAGTTCTCTGTACAACAAAACAAAACATAATTAAAGATCACATATAAATTTTTAAAAAAAATAATTAAAGATCTTGTATTCTTGGCATATAAGTACATGGTAGAGTGGAAGGAGCTCTACTCAAACAAAATTAAGGTAATTTCTTATGAGAAAAATACATGAATATGAATGGGCAGCAACCAGCAATTTTCTAATACTTACCAACACCTTATCAGCAGTTCCAGGCTTTTCTATTCTTCCCTCAGACTTAAATTCAACAATAAATTTGCGGAGTTCCTCATATGCTGTAAACTGAATGGCACCATGGGAAACCTGCTAAAGGCGTAAAACATAATAAGTTGATTATCACAATTTTCTGGTTACATCAGCAATTTCAACAGCTTGCCACTTTGGCATGCAGTTAAGTAGCCTAAGTATCAAATTGATGAAGGTGTAATGAAGAAAACTTTTCTTTGGAAAAAGAACATACTATCATCTTGTCAGCAAAAGAGAAGTTCCATTAGATTACTAAAAAGGCAGAAGCAAAATCAACATGTAAATGGGCAGGTCTGTAAATTACAAGCAAGAGACTTGGGCCAATTCCCTTGTAAAGAGCCCTCCAGCCTTCTTCTCTTATGATGGTCCTTAATGCATCTGACACATTGTATCAATGTGAGAGCTGGATTAGTGAATGGATTTTAGGTAGAAATTCATCTAATAATAGTTTATTAATATTATGAAGCAAAATCATCTACATTGATAGACTGCAGCATGAGTCACAATACCAAAAACAGAATATCTGTTTCACAAACAAAGCAAAGCAAATACAAGCACAAGTGAAATGACATGGAATATTAAGTAACTTTCTAAGCTAAACTGCAGGGAAAACTCCTGAACATCAACAAGAATACCAATAATGAAACTACAAATGATGTCTAGTTTCCAGTGACCAATGTCAATCAAGCCAGATAATTTCAGCACTTCTTCAAACATGCCCTTCGGCAAAAAGGTTTATGCTAGAGCTGCCAAACAGCCAGACGAACCAGTATAAATCAACTGGCCACGACAATAACCTGATCAGATTTAGTTGGAAAATCAGACAAAAAAGACAAGTGCCAACAAAAAGACAGTCCATTTCTGCTGTTCTACAGGCTTATGACTTTTAGTTTTCTGGTCTTCCTTAGAAACAGAGCTAGAGGGAGGACATCGTTTATATTCAGCAGACATTAGATGGCCAGTTTCTATATTTACAGTTCTCTGCAAACTACGAACACCAACCCCAAAACATATATATATCATTTACTCAAATCAAAGATGCATAAATTTTTCCTAAATTGGCACACTTCCTCACAATCCTGATACTCAACCTACGCAAATCTTCCTATGTATATAAGAGCACAAGAACAAACATTTTTATGTAACTTCTTCATATGCAAAAGGTTTCCTTCAGATTGGCAGAACTTCTATTGATTCCTGTGCTTTATACATAGGCAACATCTGTAGAAAATTCATATAAAACACGCTTGTGCACATATATGCATGTTCTCTATGTATGCAACAATATTAGAAGCATGTCATTGTTGAGTGAGATCATAAATTTTTATAAAGATAAAAATCACCTATTAGTACTGGCAGATTGATTATTATCTTGAGAACAAGAAATAAGATTTGCTATATATATATATATATATAACCATCAGCTGTGGCCCAAACAGGCCAATAAAGACCATATGCACCAGAGTAAGAACAACAAATAAGATTTACTGTTCCCTATTTTAGATGAAAACATAAGCATCACGAATTTAGATATAGCTAATACAAGAGGTAAGACAGACCATATACACCCAAATAAGATTTGGATTGACTAAGAGGATTCTGAAGCTGCATTCTGGTTTTGATGAGCCAAATTGGGTTTGTGCACAGTGAGACCTGCAAAAAAGGCACTTTCAGCTGTAAATATCCTAGAAAAAATTTATAAAATAGTTCCAAAATTAATGATGAAAATGCTAGATAATCCTAGTACAGCTGGAGGCATGCCAGGAAGATATATAATCTAGAACTCAGAATCTATGCTTAGTCAATAAAACCTTCAAAAGCAGGTATCTTATTCTAGGCACCACTCTTTAATTCAACAAACTCCAAGCTAACCATTTTTCTATTAAAACGTATCAATGGCAGCCATACGTTCTGAAGTGAAAAGAATCCACTATGTCAATGAAATTGGAATTTTTAAGATTATAGATCTTATATAAATCGCAAATAATTCCCAGTTCCCACGTTTAAGAAAGGATGGCTCTTCATTTATAAATCCACATTTACCAGGAAATACATCAATGTTTCACACAAGAAGAGAACTATGACCACAATCACAGCATTGAAAGGCTAAAATGGATTATCAAATGCATACCAGTGTTCCTGCCTCTGCAGCAGAAAGAAGATGATGCCCAGGCGTCAACTTTTCTTCTTTATTTCGAGAGTATCTCTCTTTGGCTCTGCCATAGCTGCAAAGAGACAGATCCTTTAAAACATAACAATCCAGTTATAATTTATATTGCATAATTAAAGGTAGAAAAGGCTTCTAGCATGAAATAGTGAAAATATCATAAATTTCAGCATCAACCAAGCTCTCAACTGAATTAGGAAAAGCAATAGTCACTAATAAAAAAAAAAAAGCGATAGTTACTGCCAGCTCTTACAAGAAGAAATATAAACCCCATGAAACAGTTGACCCAAGAACAGAAGGATAGAAACCAGCGTAGAGTCCTCTCAAACCCTGCAATGAAATATCACCAGGTCATCTGTATTTTTTCCTACCATTCCACAAGCAGATATACGGTCACTACCAATTGACTGCACCTGAACCTGATGAAGCATAAATACAAAAGCCCTCATCCCCCATCAAAAGAAACTGAAATTCCTTGAAAACTCCTAGATAAAAGATCAGAAAAAGCTGGGAATGAAAAGACACCAAGACTCTAAACACAGACTATTTCAGGCCAAAAATTCAAACATGATTAAGACAACACGATGGGGTCCTTGGGATTGTTCAGTCAATTGTGTGCATATAAATTTTTATGTAAGTTGCTACCTGAAGTGAATTCTACTAGTTTCAAATGTGAAGTATCCAAAGTTATATTCACAGAAAGCAACTAGGTTTACGTAATTTGAATTGAAGTGACGAAAGACAGCATTCACGAATCTACTACAGCGTCCAATATAGCAGAATATCAGTAGGGAAGAAAATTAAACAAATGACTGCTCAAAATTTGCGCAGGGCAATAAAAGAGGAACCTCGGAACGAGCAATGGTGAAGAGAGCTTGTGCTGTGTTCTTGTAAGTGGGCAGATTGAACACTCTTCCATCATTCGCTGTTATTATACCATCGGAGAACGGTAAATTCTTCCCCTTTTCAGCATCCCAAATGCAAATTCAAGTTATTTAAACGTCCGATGATACCTTGAAACCTAGTCCTTACAACGTCGAGAGGGTGCATAACAGCGACAGTCGCGAATCCAGCTAGGGCGCCGGCAGTGGCGTTCTCCCATTGCCACTGGGTCTGCGTCTGCGTGGCGGCCATCGGATCACATTGGAAGAAGAAAATTTGAAACGTTCCAGCCAATTGCGCTTTTTTGAGTACAGAACTTTGCCGCTAAAATTATCAAAAAAAAAAAAAAACTTTGCCGCTAATTTCAGCTGTTAAGCAATTCAGGAAGTTGCAGAGAAGGGTTCTCGGCTCAACGCCGCAATCGGTGGACGAGAGCAGGATGGCGGCTTTGAGTTGGGTCGAGGGAGTAACGCCTTCATAAGGACGTTGAGCTCCTGAAACGAGGTCGCTGCTGTCCTCGTAAGAAAAACTCAATCTCAGTCCTCAATTGTTATTCCTTCACACTTTAGTCCCTCGATTATGGAAGTCCCTACACAAGTAGAAAGAGATGTCTTCGAAATTGAGCACACTCAAAGGTTGTCATTTGTGATCCATTCTTTGTTTCATCCAGGAACTGTTATAATTTCTTTGTCTCTCTATCCTCATAATCGACTGAATGAATCGAACGTGGGGACTGGATTTAAGTTCAGCCCTCCTGAAGCTGCGTTGGCGGCAGGTGCAACATGTGTTGCTCCGAAGGTCGGTTGGCACGCATGGAGGAAGCCGCTTCTGCTCTTCGCTCAACAAGTTGATAAGGTAATAGAGATGATCTAGAACTGAATCATCTTATCCCTTTCGCAGAACAGAAGATTTTTCACTTTAGATGCAGCAGCCTCGCCTGAGGGAACTTAGACAGGAGTCGTTTGCATTGACTAAGAAGACAGCCTGCTCCATGCTTGGTCTTCATTCTCGGCAACGACAGATCCAGAGGAAGGAGAAGCAACTACAGCGTTGACTGCTGTCCGGCAAGCTTGCTCCATGAGAAACAAGCACATACTACTATGAGGGGATGCCATGGACGTAATCGAGGAGCTCCCATCAGTAGAGAAGCCCCAGATTGCTGCTGTCGAAGCAACTGTTCAGGAAGCTGGGAACTTATTAAGCCTTCTTGGTTAGTGGTCTGTTGAATATATGCCTCAGGCGAACAATTTACTTAGCCCCAAAATGTAGCTACTTGGGCACCCTCCGAAAGTTTTGTCAGTGCCCATTCCTCTCCCTTCTCCTCTGCCTCTATCTATCCTGAAGAGAACAGAGGTGGTGGAGTAGGTCCAGAACTTGACCATTCCCTTTTGTGACGACTTTCTCAATGGAAAGAATAGATAGATAGATAGAGAGAGAGAGACACACACACACACACACAGAGACAAGTAGTGGCTATACATTATCCAGGGAGGGAGGAGATGAAGCAAGCGTGGGATCGGCATCTACGAACCAACTGAATCACAACCAATCAACCCAACGAACCACAGAAAAACAGAAAGAAAAAATCACAACAGTTCAGCCCAAAGGCAAAAGAAATCGTAACCGTTAATCAGAATCAGATCACATCATAGTCCCATATCGATGCGGATAAACAGCACTTACGAGTTTCACCAGTGAATGCCCATTTCCACACAGGATACTCATTCCTCAGCTACAGCAAGCATGGACTTCTCGAAGCGTTTGGTATTCCTCACTCATATCGCCCTCCTCCTCTCGTCCTCGGTCGCCTGATCGCACCACCACCACCACCACCACCACAGCCACAGCCACAGCCACCACGGCCACCACCTCGAGGCCCACACCCGGTTGCGGCAAAAGCAAGTGAGCTTCTCCGCCGTGTACGCATTCGGTGACTCCAGCGTCGACACGGGGAACAACAACATCAACTCTGGGACGAGCTACCGGAGCGACCACCAGCCCTACGGCCTGAACTTCCCCTACCATACTGCCACCGGGAGGTTCTCCAACGGGAGGCTCATCGTCGACTACACTGTCTCGGCCCTCAGGATCAAGGACGCCTTGACCACTTATGTCGATCCCCTCCCGGACTGACAAGGACCTGGAAAGTGGCATCAGCTCCGGCGTCTCGGGCACTGGCCTCGACGACACCGCCGCCCAGACGAACTCGGTGCCGACCATGGAGCAACAGGCTATCAGTTTCGAGCACACCATGCAGCGCATGTTCAGTACGCTGGGGCAGGAGCGGCCGATGCATAATCAGCGTCGGGACTAACGATATGACCGATACGTATTACAACCCATTGTCGACGGTGCGGATCGAGAACATGAATGTCCAGACGTACCACGACAATCTCCTTGTTAGACTCGAAAACATGCTTGAGGTGACAATATAGTTACTATATACCAAACATACGTAGAACATTTACTATAATTAATACCCTAAGCCTCGAGAGCACACCAAACATACGTAACCCTGATGGTTACTTCTCCTGGGACTCGATCAACCCGACTCGGGCTGCCAGTGCTAAGACCCGGGTGCTGAAGAAGTTCCAACCTTGAATCCTCGACCTTGCTTTGCGTTACGTTTCCAATTTTAGGCTCTAGCAGATACTTTTTTTTAAAATTTTATTTTTTGGGATAAATTTAGGCTCTAGCATATGTGGTTGTCTCTTAGGTGACGAATAAATTAAATTAATCCATTATCTTATCCGCAAAGTTGTTGATGATTTTGTTTAATTATTTATTTTAATTATATATTTAATTAATATTAATTGACCAATTTAGTGAATTCTTGAGTATAATAAGAAAATAGATATCGGCCCTCCATCAATTTCAGTTTTTCCAACTTTGATATACATATTCAACATTTAGAAATTTAATTTAAATTATATCAACCTAATTAACTATAAACTTTTTTAATCCAAATTTATTTTTTTCCATTTATAAGGTAAATTAGCCGATGGGATCATCACTCAATGCCTCTTTCCTCGTCAATGCTCGGGTGATTTTTGTTTTATAAGGGGAGAAAATTCGATATGGATTATAATCGCGTAGTAGGTTAATGGGCCTGCTGCAACTCAGGCCCAGCAATGACATCTACGTACTTGCCCATATATATATATATACACCCCCACGAACTCATAGAATGATCGTCCCGCTAACTGCAGGCTCGCGTGCTTTCTTACTCTTGAGGGAGGAAAGCCAGTGGTCCGAAAATGTCGTCGATTGAAGGGGAGAACCAAAACCCTAGCAGATGGCGATTCACTTGGGAAGCCCACTCCCACATTCCTACTCTCAAACTGTTCCTCTTCAATTACTCCACTAATCCTGAGCTCCAGTGCCTTGACCTCAAAGTCGATCTGAATCCCTCGCGAAATGTGGTTCAGGCGAGCTTCGTCACTGACGGCGGAGAAGGAGTCTCGCTGGGGGTTCCGGTCCCTAGGGTTCTTGTAGATTACGAGTCACCGTTGGGTTTCAGAGCCCTAGACGACCACATTGAGGTCAAGATCGCGCTTCTCCTCCCGGTGGACCACCCGCTGGTCTCCAACTTTGATGAGGTGCTGAGTTTAGCTGGCGATGGAAGAGGGAAGCTCCAGTTGGATGATTCGCAGCCCCTTTCAATGTCCATTGGTATGTTTGAGCCTGAGTATTGTCTCTCTGGTTTTGTTGCCGAATATTTCAAGTTGTAAGCCTCTGTTTAGACATTTTTTCTTTTTCGGGAAAGTGAACATTTTTCCCATTGAGTATGGCATTTATTATTATTATTGTTATTGTTGTTGTTGTTTTTTTCCTTGTAAATTATAGCTTCAGACTGTCATTTTTTTGTGTGCAGATATAGAGAGCCTGTCTTCTAAGGGAGGAGTGGACTTCTATTGCAGAAGTTGTTCTTATAGGCTGACGAAGAGCCCCATCAGGTTAGACATGTCTCTCCTGATACTTCATGGTATAATTATTTGCGTATGTATGATTTTTAATCTCACTTGATAACTTACTAGGCTAAAAGGATCCTGCTTTCCAGTGAATTAAGATCCAGGCAAAAGTTTTATCTGAACAAGCACAACTTGCTATCATATCTGCCTAATCATACATGTCGTTATGCCTTTGGTGACTACAACAACGAAGAGTTTCACTAGGAAAAAAATGTAATGACAAAGAAATGAAACAGGCTGAAAAGAGTTGAACGAAATATTGTATGAATTCGGATTTATCTAGCATTTCTTTTATCATATTTGATGTTCCAGAGATTGCACTATTTGACATACTAATTGACTGTTGTCTGTAGGATTTCTGTGCTACAAATGGCATGACTCTTTTCTTTTTAAGGGTATCTGATGTCAGTATGAACTTCTTTCACATGCAGGCATTTTGTTGAGATGCCATCAGTCAATTGGCAAGAGACAGCAGACAACTGGTTTGGAGCTTGCTGTTGCTCCTTTGGGGGTGTCAGTGAGAAACTAGTTGCTAGGTATGCAAAGTCCTATGTGACTTTGGAGGGCAGGTGCTTGTTGGATAATTCAGCAGTCATCATTTGCAAGGATGATCTCTTGGGCTGTCAATTTCCCGAGTCTAATGGAGCCCAGAATTCTGAAATTTTGCCAAATTCAAACCTTGGAATTGTAGCTATCAGAAAAGAAACAAACAATAATCACTCTTGTTGTGAAGTTCCAGCATCAGATACTGATTCTGCTCAGATTTGCATATCAGAATCTGAGAGCATTTTGGGAACAGGCCATTCATTAAATTCTGAAGTATGTGTTTGTCCATCTGATTTATCTGACATCAAGCACCGATGCCTAGCACCTACTGAAGATATTGAACTCCAGGAAAACCAGAGATCCTTTCTAAATGGCTTCCTTGGAAATGTTTTCATGGCAAAATCTTACAATCTTTCAGCAACTATAGAGTGGGTGGAGTTTACTTGTCCCCATTGTTCAGAACTTCTGGGAGCTTATCCTTCCTCTCATGGTGGTGGGCCTCTTGATGGTGGAGTTAGATTGTATAAATGTTATATATCCACTAACCTTCCAGTCTTGGGATCAAATGATATATTTAAGTAAGCTACAACTTCTCATCCTTTCTGCAGTGAAGTTGTTTTGTTTGTAGATTCTATGGTATGTACAAATGATTGTCTGAAAAATGTTGCAGTTGAATAGCTGGTTTCTTTGAAAAAGGAGGAGAGTTAACAGTAATTGTTAGGAAGCTCATTCACTGTGTTTGTACTCTTCAAATAATTGAAGCCTGATCTGGCCAGATATTGATTAAGCTTATAATGCAGTAAGACAATGTCATAACCAATATAATTTGTAATTTAAAGTGTTTGTATCTTCTTCCAATCATGCTTAGTGCCCGTGCAAGCAAAAATATGTAGTATGATCTGAAACCTGGAGTTGAAATAGTGGTTTCAATGAGAAAAGGCTACTTTTCTTATGGTGATGCAGGAAATATACCTTGGAGAGGATGTTTGCAAATGAGATTCTGCAAAATGCAAAAGATGAACTATCATTCCGGACTGTAATTAATGATTTAAGGACCAGACGCCCAATAATGCAAATAGTATTGCTGAATCCAAATTCCTGGTACTATAGCAATTACTGTTTGGACATGGATAGCCTTGTGGAGCCATCATTAAAGGTGACTCTGCGTGCAGCCGTGAAAGTGCTCTTTTGCAGTAACAGGAACAGTACACAATCTCAGCAGGGGTAAGTAAGTTGCATATTTCATTAATTACTTCTCTTTTCTTCTTGTGTGGCTACATGCAGCATCGTCATTTGAGTTATTTATGAATGTTGAGTTAAAATAATCTCAAGTTCAGTATGCACTCACGAGAGATTTTGTGAGCCATCTCTGAGTTTCCTGTTTGCTGGAGTATGTATCTTTGAGTCACCTAGATATATTTCCCACTGCTGTCTGTATCTAGTCAGACGATGGTAGGTTGCATAATTTTTAGTGTACATGGTAAGTTACTAACAAAGTTGAAATTCCATCGCTTTATCAGTTAGGCATTGTTCAAATTTTGCAGGACGATTGAACAGTGGTCAGGAAAACATACCACTGATGAAGTATTCATGTTGCCACGCCAAATAGAAGCTTTGGTTGGGTCCCTCGCTGCAGCAAAGAGTCTATTCCCATGTTCATTTACTTTGCTTGAGGGTTTCAATTTGTCGAGCATACTGAAGTAGGGATGCATCTGTAATGGGCTTGCATCATTCCTGGAGGTTATCTAATGAAAGTGGAGATGATAAACTTATTGAATTGATTGCTGCCTAAAATGGAAAAGGAGGGTCATTGCCTGAACTAGAGGATGGGATTACTTGGCATGGAGAAAATGACACTGAACATGCCGCACAGGGGCTATATTTGTCAAAATCGAAGTGCAGACATGACTAGATTCCTCAACTGATGAATCCATGTAACTTACCAGGTGATATAATTTTCCTCGATAAATACATAATTTAACTTTACTAATATCTCTTTGGATCAGTTCATGAGGAAAGACACCTGTATCGAATCCTATTGACTGTTTTGCTCAAATGGCTAATGCAATCCCACTTTTAGTGGGCTATATTATGCCCTAGAGTGGGGATAAGTACTCTTTTCCCTCTTATGAGGGTATGACGGGCCCTTTTTCCTTGAGGCTATCCGTTTGGTGTCTGCTGTTGGCTTTTTGATGGGTAAATTTCTCACTGACAAGCCCTTTTTTTCTTTTTCTGTTATCTTTATTTATTTTGTAATTCTATTATGTTTTGCAGAATCTGATTAATTTCACTTCTTATGCTGCTTTTAGGATCCGACCCAAAGTGTGAGGCTGATATGCGGCTGGTTTTGCTCTCTCTCCTTCCCCAGAGGCTTCCCAGTGGCAGTTCAGTTGATGACTTACTAGGATTTCGCAATACCACACGTCCGTCCATTTGGCTTGACGCGAACTTGTTCATATTGAGTTCGTGGCTTTGTCAAATCCTATGTGGGATCCCATTGGAGTGCCATTGGTTGTGTATTTGATGCCTTGACAGTGAAGGGTAGCGTTTTGAATCGACGAATATTTTTATGTGGGAAAGGCAACTACTGAAGCGGTAGGGTTTGTCTGCCACAACCAAAGAGCTCTTGTGATGGCTCGTGTCATCAGCAACCATCTGCCACATTTCCTTCAGGTAAATTCGTGGCATCGCCATTGCTTTCCCGCCGCATGCAAGAAAATCATGACCCGTGCATACCGTGCACGTTCATGTATATATTTCTCTCTATAAAAATGCTGTCTGTGCGACCCCTTAAGGCTGGTAGTCGTCACAAATCATCAAAATTGCAAGCTTGTAGCTCAAAGATATGGCGCACACTTCCAGAACGTGTACGACAACACCCCAGCCCGCCACACCAATGAGTACGGCGACCCGTTCCCCTTGACCGATGAGTATGGTAACATAATCCAGCAGATTGATGAGTTTGGAAACCCGGTCGGACACACAGCCCGACCCAATGGATATGGAACTGCATCGACAGGATACGGTGTGGAAGTAGGCGGCGGCAACCCGCGTGAGCCGCACAAGGAGCACCACACCCTAGGTAGCATGCTTCATCGCACTGGTAGCTCATCAAGCTCTGGCTCGGTGGGTTCATATCAACTTCTACTCTCAGCGTGTTACTTCTCTAATGATACAAGCTTGTGATATATATATATATATATTAAGATGGGAATCATGCGATTCTTTGTATTCTTGCAGTCGGAAGATGATGAGCATGGAGGGAGGAGGAAGAGGAAAGGGCTGAAGGAGAAGATAAAGGAGAAGATGCTCGGTCACCATGTGAACGAGCACGACCAGTCTCATGCCACCTCAACCACCACCCCAGGCGGCCGCTACACGACCAGCGGGCACCATGAGAAGACGGGCGTTCTCGACAAGATCAGGGAGAAGCTCCCCGGCCACCACCACCACCACTGACTGACTGGCAAAAGTAGCTTCAGTCATATATCCTCAGCTACTTCTCTTTAAAGCAATTAAGTATGGCGCTGGTAGTGGCTACGTAATGTTTGTAGATATTTCTTCTCTGGTAAACTTGAGTTATATGCTGGATGGCATAAATTTTGGTTGATTCTCCTCCGACTTCTTGGTGTTGTCTTCTCTATATAAGCAGGTCTAATTATCACTATCCGGTTGTGTCGTCCTCTACGATCCCAAGCCATCACGATGCGACATTAGGCAAGCCACGATCCCAACCTCGGAGTCTACTCAATGAAGACCAAATGCATTTCGAATGGGGTCATCTTTCTCCTCGCCAATTCCTTGAAAGGCCAGCTGAAAGGAATGCCATATTTATTTCTACAGCTCTCATATACGATAAGGAGTAAAGCTGCATACCTCCTCGCAGTTGCCTTTCATGCATAGACTCTTCTTCAAACTTGTCATGGTCCCATTTCCTTCCAATCTTCGGACCCCACAGCTCTCTAACGCCAGAAGTTAGCTTAAAAGCCACAAGCAATGCTAAATCGAAGGCGAATATTTTTTACTCCAAATGACGACTGGTGGTAAGATGTACAAAACGTGAATTTGATGAACGGACATGGAGATTGATTCAACCGGCTGAATAGCATCAATTGAAAGTGCAGGAAAATATACTTATAACCAAGAGGCCAGAACAAGGGATAATGTGTGTGTATATATATATATATCCCATAACCATGGAGTGATCAACCCTCCATATGTGCTGTCACAACCATCACCTAAGAAGTCCCATGAAATACTTTCCTCATCTCCCGTTTCTAGCAAGTACTCGATCAAGTTCTGAAACCATTTCTTATATATAGAATATAGTACCCGTGAAGATAGAAGTCAAGTTAAAAGGAACGGTGTAAAATATCTGACCCTGAAAATGATCCATGAAGAAGATCAAACACATTGACAACGCTAATTGCGTTATGCTCTGATGTATTGCAAGGAAAAAGATACATTAGGTCAAGATCGTCCACATTTGGAGGAAAAAATATTGTGACTTTCATATCATCTAGAGCTACCTCCTTTGCCTTAACCATGACCACCTCTGTCTTTGTATCATATTGTACATCAATTAAAGGGCATTTTGTGGGAGAGACCAAAAATTCTCCTTCACTTGAAGTAAGTGAGAAGTGATGTATCCCATCTGTAGATTTTGATTGACCATTTGTCTGTGATCTTCCATCAATAATTAGTACAGATACTGTGCATGTTTATGTTAGATAACCTTATCTGTGCATCTAATTTCTTTAGAAAGATAAAAAGTTCATCAGAAACTGGATGGTTTCCATCTGATGCGGCAAACTGGCATATATCTCCTCCAACTTCGATCCAACTGTGCCCCGGAAACTCCTTCTCCACCCCATTTCCCTTCATTGTCCTCCTTATCTTCACAGCCTCTCCCCACCGATTATTCTCAGCATACATGTTAACCAGAAGCATGTAATGTCCAGTGTTATTTGGCTCTAACAACTTCAATGCATCACCACAGACACGAGCTATCTCCAAGTTTCGATGTACTCTACAACCCGCCAGCAATGAACCCCAGATGAAGGCATTAGGCTCGAACTCCATTCTTCTGATCAATCCTAGGGCATCTTCAAGCAATCCTGCCCTGCTGAACAGGTCAACCATGCAACCGTAGTGCTCGACTCTCGGGGTTATGAGGTAGTCCTCCTTCATGCCCATGAACCACCTCTGACCCTCCTCAACTAAACCTGCATGAGTACAGGCATTGAGGATGCTCACAAAAGTGACCCAGTTCGGATTTATTTTTTCGGATTCCATCTTGGAGAACATTAACAGCGCCTCTTTGGCAAACCCATGGACTGCTAGCCCCTCTATGAGTGAATTCCAGCAGAAGAGGTTCTTCTCTCGCAGTTTGTAGAATACCAGGAGGGACCTTTCAAGGCTTCCACATTTAGAGTACATGTCGATCAGCGAAGACCCGATAAATACATCGAGTTGGAACCGGTTTTGCATTATGTAGTAATGGATTTCCCGCCCAATGTCGAGTGAACCAAGATGAGCACAGGCCGAGATAATGGTCGACATGGTCACCTCGTCAGGAATAATTCCAATAGTAATCATGTCCTTGAACAATGCGACTGCTTCTTGATATCGGTGCTTCTGAGAATAACAAGCTATCATTGTCGTCCAAGAGATTGCATCTTTTCCAGGCATGCATTCAAACAGCGACCTAGCCGACCCCAAGTCCCCTGACCTAGCATACCCATCAATCAAAGCGTTCCAAGCGGCAGTATTCCTCTCAGGCATTGCATCAAACAGCCTCCGGGCGGATGTCATGTCCCCAGCTCTTGCATAGGCCGAAATCATAGTCGTCCACGAGAAAACATCTCTTTCTCTCTCGGGTATCTCATTCAACACCTTCCTCGATTCCGCTGTCCCGCCAAAACTCGCATAGAATTCGATCAAGGCCGTCTGCACAAACACATGCCACTTGAGCCCCTTTTTCCAGACACTGCCATGGACACCTTCCCCGAACCACAAGGCCTTCGCTAAAACACAGCCCTTAATCAGCGATGAGAACGTGTAACTCGTCGGCCGTACATCGGCTCTGGACATGGACTTGTATTGCTCTAGAGCCTGCAGCGGGCAAGAACAGTGAACAGAGCCTCTGATCATCGCATTGTAAACGAAGACATTCGGGTTTTGTATCTGCGCGAACACCAAGGCTGCCAAATCGGAGCAACTCAACGTCGAGCACCTGGATATGAACTGGTTCATCGAGAAGCAATCTTGGTCGGCGCTGATCTTGATCATGGAGGCAAATATGGAATGCAATCCCTTCCGGGTACTGCATCTTTTGAGCTGGTCGACCAGAACCGATATCCGGTCCAAGAGGTCAGGCTGTCGCCGAAGGACGTTCGACATTGAGATGGACGAAAAGGCAGACCCGCAAAGGCGGTTGGAAGTTGCACAGTTGGAGCACCAACTGCCTTCATGTCTCGGGACACTCTTAGCATATTAGCTTACGTTATCGTACAACTGCATCGCAGCGGTCGCAGCAGGCGGTTGGCGATCGTTAACTGGCCCCGTTTGGCGATTCCATCATAGTTCGCATGGAATTTTCGAATTTTTCTTATTGCTACTTTTAGTACCGAAATTACAACCTTTTCAAGAATAAAACTATAAATGCCTGTCAGCTTGTTGTCACATGGTAGTACCTCATAGAATGTTGCTGTTGGTGTTCTTTACGGTGATATTGCCTTGGATCAATGTACGAATAAGAGTTTCAGTTTTTTTTTTTTCCGGGGTTGCTGATGGTGAAAATTATCTACAAAATTTTCAGGCTGATCGACAGAAGGGGACAAAAGTGGGATTCGAGATGGAACCTCCGGGCTGTCGATTGTGAGGCAAGTGAAGCACGAGAATGTGATCGCCCTCAAGTGGGATTCCAGGAGGTCTATCTGGTCTACGAGCTTATGGACACTGACCTGAGCCACATCATCCGGTCCCCACTGCCGCTCCCGGCTGAGCTCATGAGGTGCTTCCTCTTTCAGTTGCTGCGCGGGCTTAGCTACCTCCACTCGGCCAACGTCCTGCACCGCCCGGCAACATCCTAGTCAACTCCAATTAGGACCTGAAGATCTGCAACTTCGGCCTCTCGAGGACAAACGGCCGGCACCCGTCCGAGGTCATGACCAATTACGCGGTGACCCGATACTACCGCGCACCGGAGCTCCTCCTCGGCTGCGATAGCTGTGGTCCCTGCATCGATGTCTGGTCAGCGGGGTGCATCTTCGGGGAGATGATCAGGCGACAGCCGGTGTTCTGCAGCACCAGCCCGAGGAACCAGCTGAAGACGATCGTCGAGGTGCTGGGGACGCCGCCACACGGAACTGACCTCGAGTTCATCCAGAGCGAGAGGGTTAGAGGGTATGTTGAATCCCTTCCCCACTTCAATGGGATCTCATTCCAATGGTTGTTCCCCACGGAGAACCGTGTAGTTGAAAGATTGCCACAACACAACACATCGACTACTCATTTTTACAACTCCGAGAGAGAAAATTCTACCTTTACTGATGATCTTCGTTCTCCACAGCTTGTTCCGATTTAAGTTCATATAACATTGAAATAACTGTAACCCCACAAGAGCCGGAGAACAACAGAAGCTCTCTTCCATGAGTCATCACTCAGTTTGCCTCTCTGTTTCCTCGTTGAGTGATGGACTTGAGATTTCAGCGGCCTGAAGGAAGTACCAATGGAGGAAGTGCATCTGGTCGTCGGGATACAAAGAAGACAGAACTGGTCATCTAAACAAATCAGATTGAACCGTAGCTCCGCTGGCTTGGCTTCCAAGTACTCTGATTAGAAGGTGATGGCTGCTCCCAGGAGGCTTGATTTGCGAATGAATTGTTGAGATCCTCAGGTCGGGAATAGGAGTTGTTTCCTCCGCTTACCTATGTTACCATCAGTTTCAGACAATCAGAACTAGAAGACGAACTAGCAGTTAGCGTAATGCTTCTTTTACGTGAAAGTTGATATCTACTTCAGCTTGTGTTATCCTCAGAGGGGTGCAAAGTTAGCCCAATTTTCAAAAGACAACAAAATCCTTGTGCATCCAGGAAAGATCATCTTGGATTGGTGTCAATAACGATGTGACCTTAGTCCAATTACATAAGAATTATTAGCAGAATTAATTAATGCTCCAATTTCTCTTCAACTTTGAAATCTCTTCAAAGATTTCAGACACGGCTTGAAGCTAAAAGAGTAGATACTTACAGTTGCCAGACAGGCAGACAGATATGTTATTCCAGGTAATGCATCGAGTCCACGCTGCAAGGGTACCACCAATAGACTAACTTAGTGATCAACTTCGTACACAATGAATGGGTTTAAACAGCAGATATTGTAATTTAAGAACTCAAGATGCTAATGGATGGTCAGGACAGGCTACCTGATGCTCTACTCGTGTCTTGTAGATGAACCCTCCAGTGCAAAGGAAAGTCGTTAGAGTTAAACATCTGAAGCATGCCAAGTTATGCACATCAAATAGAGAAATATGGTAGATGCAATGATATCTACCGTTTCCTTACTCTGAGAAGAAATGCTTTTACAACAAACTAATCAGTTTACAGCAACCAAGTGTGAATCAATCAAAAGAAAAAGGACAATTTAAGCTTCCCTTACATGCAAGATAGGATTCCAAATATAGCCCATCCTCGTATAGCGTCACCTTCTTCTCCCTGTCTATATTCTGCAGTTTATACGAGCCAGTTAGATATTTAATGTTTCATGCAGATTGGCTGTTCCAGCTACTGTGTTGACGTAAATGAATAAGGTCTTAAAAAACAGAATGAATAGCCACATTCAGCACACATGTTTGACAAATGTGTTATAGAATATCTATGTACAACTGGTGACTAGAATTTCAATTTGTTAAATGATGATTTTACTGGAGTGGTAAAAGATAACCACATTTGCAAGTATAGTTTCAAGCATATTCATGTCTAATTACAATTTCCATTAAGATGAAAGCCTGACCATTTAGAAGCTTACCACACATTTTGGAAAGAGCAAACCGAATTGGTTCATAACCATCTATCGGAGTAGTAATCTGAACTTCATATGGAGCATCACGCCTTTTCTCACCTTAGAAGGCAAACATTTAAAAAACCAGAGACAAAATAATTAGGCAATGATGGCATTTATCTAGCCTCTGCAAGATATGACATCCTTACATCTCCAATCCAAAATTAACAAAGATGGTGATAGAGTTGTCCCAGGACTTCCTGTCACTGCAGAGCCTGATGACCTAAGTTCCAATCCTTCCTCGGGGACAACCTGACAAACTTGGAGACTTATAAATATATATATATATATATATATATATTTTTGCGATAGTTCATTGAAGATCACTTAGGTCATTATACTGAGAGCAAACGAAGACCTTAATGATAGGCTGTTGCACCAAACCAGCAAAGGAAGCAACAGCAGTCATGTAGAGGGCAATATGGGTCTGTTCTGTTCCGAAACTGCAACATGTAAATGTCAACATCATAAGTAAGACCTTTCATCTGAATAATTCTGTCACCGTATAATTGCTATATGATCATTCAAGTGCAAGAAGAAAAGATCATATAGCCAATGATATGTAAATACCCTACCTGAAATCAACGTTTGACTTTTCATAGCCTTGTTGAGTCATTCCATTATAGACCTACAAGGTGGTGGCATAAGTCAACTTCAATAATGCAAGTTACCCAAAAATTAGTCAAGAGACATGGGTACCTACAATTTCCCATGATCGTGGATGAAAGCCAACAGTAAAGCCCTCAAATACCCGAGGACCACGTTTCTCACACGGAAGGGAAAGTTCAACAATAACTCTGAAAGTTTATCGAGTATCAGAAGTTAATACGGGTGATATAATCAGTTGGTTCCTTCATAGTAGCAGCAACTTACACCAATAAAGATACCCAGATGCAATTGAAACGCTTGCACCAGATAGTTCTCGCGGTCATCATGGTTAACTAGCTTATTTTATGGTGTAATTACATTCAGTAGTGGTTATAGGACTTTAGAATAGTAGCTCCTGCATGTGGTTGATAATTATTAGCTAACCCCATTTACTTAATTATTATTTGCATAAATTTTGCTTGAGAAAGCAGACAACCAGGTTGATACCAGACAAGTTCTTAGATGATAGGCAAAACCTACAAGTTCATCATGTGCTTAAAATAAGTAACCTGTGGTGACAAGTCCCTAACTCCACCGCACATGCCTTGTTTATATGGAGCTGCTGACAACATGTACATCCTGAATAGGCTAAGACTTTGCTCATTCAGGGGCTCATGCACTGTTCATTGATTGAGGCAGCTCTAGTTGTATATTAGTTAATAGCAATGATGATGATGATAAAAGAACATGATGATTTATAAGGTCTAACTCTAATATGAAAGCCTTTGCTCCACGTATATGCAGCTTTTATCTTTTTCAAGTCAAACAGAGAAGAAACAAGTTTACTAATAAATCAGAATAATGGAACCACAACCACAAAAGAAAATCAAAATTTAAGGTGTTAAATACCTGCATGTGGACTCATAACTAATATTGCATATGCATCCACGTTCACCTATGCAAATAAACAGCCGATAAGTTAAACATTAGATAGAGGAGCTAGAGATTATCCAGGAAATGCTGGGAAGAACGAAATATGCAGTGAGCGATGTTTTGATAAACAAGGAAAAGAAATGTATAAGATTATAAAGCTAAGTAATAATACAAACAAGCAACTGCTGTAACAAGAGTTAGCATGATGTAGCAAGCTTGTCGACAACATTCTTCAGTCCTATTACATGCGCTGACCATATTTTTAAGAAAAGAAAAACAACGGTACAAAGACATAGAGCAAAGCACCAAAAAGGAAATGGTATATTTAACTTTTGTTTTGTTAGTAAGCCAGGTAAATCAAAACTGCATGAGCAACGTAAAATTAAATAAGAAACAAAAAGGCTATCGATATTAGGGATGAAACCTTTTTGAAGTGAGACTCAGTAATACCAACAAATACTAGAGTATAATGGAATTGCTTGATGCTTGAACGGATATTACTCAAATGTGGAAGGTAGAGAAACAGAGAGTAAAAGAACCATATGACCAAACAGATCCATAATCAATATAAGTATTCCCAGAATCTGGTCCTGATATTGGCTGGTCAAATAACGTATGGCCAGTTAAAAGAGTATAGATCACATAAAATCATCAGCAATTTCATGAACCCAAGGAACTATGGTGGAATCCACGTCATGCAGTTATCTCTTAGAAAACTCGCAATATCGCATTCATCTTTTAAATTTTTTTGTCAAGATATGAAACTAACATCAAGAACAAAAATAGAAAATCCAGGACAACAAACAACCCTTCGAGGCATTAACATCTCCATACGAAGCTGTACATAAACCCTGCATACAAAACTATACACTTTAAGATGCTAAAATTCAGAAACAAACCTTTGCATTGGCCATTCAAGCATTTACCACAAAGTACATTCACCTGAGTTACAAAGGCCGTCCATTAAAACATATCTGATTCATAATTAAGGAAATTAGATATAAAACACAATATGAGAAAAAAATAATTCAACATTTTCCAAAAATGAAATTCAATACATAAGATTTGATCTAATCTTCTAGCTTTATAGAGAGGCTTGCAGGAGACTAACTTGAGCCGTACGTCCCAATTTATCATAGCTGGTTTCACAGTTATGCAGATCTCCATGGTAAAACCGCTATATGTGCAGACAAGAGCCAAGGTCAGTTCATTTTAAGATATTAGCAGGATAAAGACGTAAAATTCCAAGAATAGGTCAATATGGACATTGATGCGGAATATTCATACTCCAAGCTAGTTAAGATCTAGCTTCACACTTTGATGAGTCAAACCAAAAGTTAATATTTGCTAGCAATGCCTGAAAAGATTATATTGCCTGATTCTAAGCAAATATAAGAAACAGAGAAACACTCATTTAGTGAGAAAAACATTTTCACGTTTTTGGCCTTTTCAATTTTTTTTTCATTTGGCCAACAAAAGGCAATATTTCTCCTCATATCATGCATGATATATTTTGTTGGGTTATCTTCCCACAGACCTAAGTTTTCAGTAAGATGATCACTTGATATGGGGAGCACTGCCCATTCACTTTTCTGTCTACCTGCAAATGTAACTGTGTCATGTACTATAATCTATTGTTCTTTTACCGCTTCGTAATTTAACAAAATACTGACTTAAGCCCTAATAGTATGTTGGGGGTACACAATCATCTCTAGGATACTCATCATGTAGTTGGCAAGTTCAGACAAAATAACAATTTATCTTATCTGCACCCAGTTAAAAGGTTAAAAGAGGAGTACTTAGAAATAGGAACATACTTGAACAAAATCAACATGTCCTGAACCAGCAACAAAGTGGTTGAATTTATCAAATCTGCCAAAGTCCACGTATCCCTACAAAGTACATACGTGAGTAGATAAATATTAAGGAAAAAACATACATGAGCAGTTGGCATCAGAAAATGATAGGTTGAAGGATTTCCATATTCTAGTATGGACAGCCGCAACTGGAACTACAGATACTTGAAGGAAATGTTTCTAAATATATATGAATGATATACCAATATAAGAGAAGCACCTCCTCTGTGTTAGTTTTTCACCACAATCGCTAAGAAAATAATTTTGAATCAGAAACAAGAAAATGATAATGAGTACCGCATTAGATCTAGTCTCTACATCTTTGCAAAATTGAACCACTAAGTCCTTTTCCTACAACAAACAAAGTAGTGTCAGTAGAATGAGCATAAGACGCATATTCACCAAAGCTGCATAAGTGGACCATGCTGAAGAGATGGACCAGATAACTAAAACAATATTACCTTCTCCTCATACTCAAAATTTTGCCCAATCCAGCTGCTCTAGGTTAGCTTATTAAGAGAAAACAACTTCATCCCATCTCAATTCAAGCATAAATAAGGAGCTGAATCGGTGCTCAGGCTCAGTGTCTACATCTGCATTATCTTGATCATCATCCACATGATGGACTATTTTGAAAAACTAGCTCCTCATTCACGGTTAGGCAGCATTACAAGTTCCCCCACGTTCACATTCCCAAACCAATCAGATACTTTAACATGGGTTAGAGTCCATTGTTAAACTGTGTTTCCTATTCCACCAATCTATGATACTTGACTGCCCGTTTCTACCATTACGTGATTGAACTTGAATGCACCGATTTCTACCATATCTGATTGAACTGCTCATAATATCAGAGGATACAAAATCGACAAGGTGGCTAGAATTGTCAAGAGCATAGCAATTAGAACTCGGAACAGCAATTGAAGCAGCACCAAGTGCCTGCAAGAGGAGAGCTACCAAAAACGTGGATAGGAAAGATAAATTAAAATTCTCGACAAAGCTTCTGATTGTTGGCGGAATGAATTTGAGGAAACGAATTATGAAACTACCGGCAATCAAAATCCTGGAGCTGAATAGAAAGCACATGCGTGAAGAACACTCCCACCGCTTCAAACGAATCATCATTTTCTGCCCGCCACCTGTAAATGGCAAGCATTGGAGAAGAAATTTAGAGCCAAAGTTTGAATATAAATCAGCATTAACCTTCGTGAGGATTGAAAACAACATTTCGAATGTCGCGGCGAGCAAATTAGAAGGATCAAGGCAGCATTGTTTCAGGAATACGTATTGAGAATTCAAAGTAAGGTCGTTTGCAGCTATCAGAGCGTCGAGAACTCAGCTACTCTTACACAGAACGGCTAGCAGAGGATCCAATAATTCATCCCCTCGATCGAAATTAACAGTAACATCACCTGAAATTGAAGTATCTGTGAAGCTGATAACTAATTCGCTTGAAACGGAAGGGTAGGAAGAAGAAGAACCGGGAGGGGGTAGAAGTGGGCGTCGACGACGGTTTAGGTTAATGGGCCGGGCCCATATCCGGAATAAATTGGGCCCCCATTTTATAGAAGAGGCCCATTAGCCCACTAATGTGTGTGAGAAGGTATCGAAAGGAAACTTTAATGGTGGTCAGACTGGGGAGTTGATTGCTGTTCAAGTTGTTTGATGTCACTTTTAGATTTTCGCTAAATAAGCTATATTGATCAGGGTTCAATAGTCATGCGGTTGGTGGCATGGGCTCGGGACGTTCTGTGTGGGAATTTGGCATTGTGATGAGTCAACACAGTTAAACATTTTGCTAAAATATCAGTTCAAGAAATTCGATACGATCTAGACCGAATAAGCCACGCTCAACACAGATAATAATTGCCCTACATCATATGCCAAAAAGACGAACTAAAGTATCTATACTGCAAAAAAGTAGCGCAGCTGGGATTCGATATATCACCATTCTCCTTTGCTTTCGCATTCTAGTTTAACTCCAGTTGAGTGCTGTCTTCCTCCGGGTTCCTGAGGATGCTGATTATGCAACTGGTTGGGGGAGCGCCGGGAAATATGGGAGTTGCCTGAAAATCTTTGCGAAGATGCGCCTGACCTGATCATCAGAAGGCTTGTACCTTGTTATAACGGCCGAAGAGAAGCTCCGTGCGCGATACCATCTGCTACCAATGGGCTCGGACGTCAACTTGGGCTCTCTTCTCACGAGCCAGAAGTCGTCGCAGAGCTTCTGGACACAGTTGAAGCTGTATACGAGGTTGTTTGTTGTCGGTTCAGGTCTTGATCGAGGCTGTTACGATCGGATCATACTCTCTTTGAGATGACCACCAACCAGGGACGGAGTTTTGGGCGAAAATCAGGAAAATTTCAAGGGGGTTAAGTAAATTTAATAAAGATAAATAAAATACAGCAAATTTTATATGAAAACCCATATGATTTTTCAAATTAGGGGAGCGATTACGTGCCACCACTAAATCCAACCTTGCTATCAACCATGCACTTACTCCCTAAGTCCGCGATCGTACCGCGTGGTCTGCTCCGAGCTGAGCCGGGACTCGTAGAATAAGACACCGACGGAGGACCCATAATTACGAGGAGAAGCTCCGCTGCGTGATACAAATCTAATGCCAATGCACCAGGTCGTCAACTCAGACCCGTGTCGTCTCCGGCTATTGTTCTCACGGACCCAAAGTCGCAGTGGGAGCATACAAGGATGTTGCCGGGGTTCCGGCTCTTGATGGAGGCTGTCAGGATCGGATGACGGGGTGCAATCCACGGCGGTGCTCGTGAGATTATACTTCTCTGTGCAGCAGACTCACCAGCCTAGCTCCTACTCCCAAATTTAGCCGGCGGAGACGGGATCATTCCGCATGGTCTGCTCCAAGCTAACCTAGACTCGTACGAGAAGGTCGCAATCAAGAGGACCCACGACTGCCATCAGGACTCTAGAGCCAGAACGCCGACTAGCGGCACACCCTCGAGGGCGATCCAATCTCCGGTGGCAGTCCTGTGCGGCCTTCGAACACATTAGGGATGTTCTTGACTGAGAGCTTCCCGTACATGTCTAGATTCAGCGCCGAGCAGACCACGCAAACCAAACCCATGACTCAGTTCATCCGAGCAACTTGAGGAGCCAGGCGTAATATGAAGATATTTATGGGTCCATAAAAGGAGATCTATTTATGGATAACTTAATCGGGAAAATATCGAAACAATATCAAACAGATATCAGAGATCCTAACTAATATCAACACTATCTCTAAATCAATAGATACTTTGTCATATTTTCAGGGATTTCATGGAATAAAATTGTTATCAAGATTCCCATTAGTTTTGTTGTTACCGAAAATAAATATGGCATCCTAAACAGATTGGAGGCAACTAGGGCATCGACTTGGACTGGGGATTATTTCTATCGATTGGCCATATATATATATATATATATTACTTGTCAAAATATCTTTAATAAATATAATGTACCTAATAAAAATAAGAAATATATTAAAATCATAATTAATAATACATTTTATTTTGATTATTCTATGCTCAAATTATCTATTTTAATTTGAAAAATAAAAAATTAGACTTTCCAATCTAAATTAATCCGTTTTTATCATAAATTAATTTCGATTGCTTTAATTTCGTTAAAAAGTCAACGTCACTAATTAATTCCATTGAGATGAAATGCACCATCTGATAACACAGATCGACGTCTAGTACCGGAGGATTGAGGAAGTGGTTTTGAACCTCTGGAGACGATGATGATGCTGCAACGATGCAATCCAGACGAGTCATCCAAATGCGAATCTTATGTGGGATCGATGCATTCTTTAGTTTGACTCTTCGCCATATCGTTCTGCTCGATATTGGCTCATAATTGCCTGCTCTATTCTCATCAAACAAAACATTCTCGGGTCATCCAAATTTTGAAAATCAAACCATTAATTTAGCTTAGATGCACTCTTATCGGATAACTGCAAGTATCATAAGGATCGTGATTCAGCACGAAAGAATCCGTACTGATTTAGCAACTATTATTTTCAAAATCATGTTATTATCAATGAAATTAAATTAGCCTCTTGAAAAACCGTCTCGGATCTTGAAAGTTATGAAGGAATGCAAGGTTTCAAAGGAATTTTTCCAAGTAATAATTGGTTCAAATAGCATGATATCATCTATATATACATATAACTCCAAGTTTGTGTTCCGATGTCCCACCCTATGCCCACTGATATCGATCGATCATCGTGAGAGGCATTAGCCTGGTCGAAATCCAAAACAGTCGAGCACAGGATTCGTTCGGAAATGTTGTCGACGATTGGGAAAGGACGCTACTAATTAATTAGCACGGAAACCATATGTTTCTCCTCCGAGAAGAGAGATTAATGGCGAGTGAGGAGGGCTACCTTTTCTTCATCCTGCTGCAGTGCGTGGACGAAGGAAGACATTCTGGGATCTTGGCCGATTCATAATTTCAGCCATAAATCTCTACGTTCTCTGGGTGAGAGCAGAGTGAACAAAAGAGACATCAATTGAAGTAATATTTATGTAATGAAGTGGTCCACAGCCTCTTATAGGAGAACCAGAGAATAGCTCGAAGACTTGAAAATGGACACGAGAAATTCACAACCCTAGTTTCTTAGGAAGTGATAAAGCATCTCCTTCCATATCA
>CXYZ01012692.1:8663-44258 GCA_900006705.1 Sonneratia caseolaris
CGGTTTTTAAAACTATGGTTGAAACTATGGTATAGACTCTTCAATTCCTCATATATATATATATATATATATAATAAGCCTGCAGAGCAGTTTTTAATTTATGTTAATTATTTCCCTTTTTACGTGGTTCCAAATGTTCAACAATTGCGAAAAATGCGAAAAGAAGAAGAAGAAGAAAAAAGTTGTTGACCGATGAATTGCTGCGTAGCTGAAGACTCTTGCAAAAGAAGGGAAGAGGCCCACGTAACTTTAAAAAAACGTGAGAGATGGGAAACTCGGCCTCTCGGTTCACTCTGTCAGAACAGAAAGAAATTCAAACAAAACTTGTTCTTGAGCTCTCTTGGGGTAAGCGCACGAGGTGAAAAAGGTCAGCGCGAGACACGTATGACTTAATTGAATATGCTCGGCTCGCCCACCCGCATGCTTTGAATTTGGGCCTATTTGTCAAACTTTATTACTATTTATAAGATATATAAGTTTAGAAATAAATAAAAAAAATAAGAAAATGAAGGGGTTTAAATTTTTTTAAATAAAATTAAAAATATAATATTATTATATTAAATTGATACTTCTCCCTCACTTCTCATTGTGAAAGCGCGGACTTCCTTAAAAAAAAGAAATTCACACGTGTCAGCCCGCCCAATGCACAGGAAAAAGAATGGAAAGAACGAATCAACGACTGAGTGCCGCAGTCGACTGGTCCTCCAAGATAGCCACCGTGATGTATAGCACGCACTGAACCGACATGTGCTCCTGCTGAACCAGTAGGGTTGCACATCAAGAACCGGAGAATCATATCGAACCGCTAACCGTACTGAACTTAAAAAATCGGTTTAAAACAAACTGGTCCTCATGCAATGCGATTTTTTAAGGTGAAACGGTGCGATTAGTTACTGAATTCAAATTGTTCAATTAACCGGTTCGAGCCATCCAATCATATTTTTTAAAATAAAAAATAAAAAATAGTTGGATACAAGTTATTTTACTATTATATAGCATATTTTATACTACTCCATACTAAATTTCATTTTAAATAAGCTCGTCACTCTTAATTTTATGCGTTTAATTTATCCTTAATTGAAATTTATATGATTTAAAAATTTTATTTTATTTTTTATTAATGTTTTTGTTCCATTTTCTTGTGCTTTGATGAGTTTTTTATTTGATTTTAGTTCAATTTATATTCAATTTGTTAATTTTTAATTATTTTTAAAAATGATTTAAATTGGTTAATGGAACCATTGGCCGGGTTAAAAACCATTGGTTTAATGGCTATGTAATTGTTATGGCTCAAGGGTATAGTACTTGAACGGAATCATAAGCAACCCTATGGACCGGAAAAGAATGGATTCAATAGAACAAAACGTATTGTGCCTTGTGAGAAACTTACATCAACACTTGGGGGGCCGGGATGACGGATGAATTTGACAATGAATTAATCACAAAAGAAGAAAAAAATCTTGTTCGAACGGTACGTATACATGTATATACGCGCAACGGGGAAGCAGCTTTCTCTTCCCGCCCCACTGTTTACAGGAGTAGAGCTGGCGCTGGTGCAGCTGCTGGTGCCGCAGCAGCCGGTAAGTCTGGCGGGGAGGTCTTCAGGGCCAAGTAGATCTCATAGATAAGCCGGTTCTCGATCTCCTCGGCCGAGTAGACGGTGGTCGGTGCCTGCCTCGCCTTGGGGATCCTCCTCGTCCCGAACACGTTGTCCGTGTTCAGCGACCCCACGTTGCCGGCCAGGCTGAACATCATCCTGACGTAGGCGTTCTTCAGCCCCGCCAGCAGCTTCAGCGGAGAAGCGACGATCCTCCACCGCAGCCTCGGCACGAGCCTGATCTTCCAGAACCGCCTCGGCCCCCCCCTCCCAAACCTGGCGACCCTCACCCTCTTCTGCTCGGCGATCTCGTCGTGGAGCCGCTTGTACTCCCTCCTCCTCAGGTACCTCTTTACGCTGCCACTGCTGAATGGCCTCATCGCCGTGATCTCCATCTTCTCGTTATTGTTAATTTCCACAGATCAGAGAGAGAGAGAGAGAGACAGTACGATAAGATTTATGTTTCAGTTGGTGTTTCTCGTCTGCGGTCTGTTGTGTCGTGTGTATGATGGCGGTGAGCTCTCTCCCTCTATATATGAGATGAGCCAAGGAGATTGAGGTACGTCTGACTTACCCGGTCAATAAATCCGGTCTGACCTTAGGCTCAATCGCTCAATCAAACCGAATATATAATTATTATACTTTTTGTGGGAAGACAGACCGGCTGTGTATATGCACTGATTTCAAACCAAGGTGACAGAGCATTGTATGCGTGGTTTCGATCAAGCCACATTAAAGAACCTGCTGCGAATGTGGTTGGTCGTTGAATTTTTTGGGGGTGTCTAAATTAGAATATTGTCGTAGTCCCAAAGATCGTAATTAGAAAAAAAGTAAACACACGGCACAGGCAGTCCACGGGCTAAAACGGACGAACTACCCGTCAATCGATCGATCTAGAATAATACAGAATCATCAATTATTGCGTCAAGAGCAAGATACGTGTATATCTATATATATATATATATATGTAATATTGTATGTGTATCGTAGATTGAGTCAAACGGCTAATATTGCAAAAAAGAAAAAAAAACAAAAACAAAAACAAACGCGCCGCCAATGAACTACTTCACGAACACTCATTATGGTCGTCATCCTCCCCTAACCGCGTAATTAATCTCTCTCCCTCTCTTCCCCCTGAATCTCGTCCACATTGTCGTTGTCTGTCGATCTTGGTTGTCAGAATTAGAACTTAGCATAGTTGTCTCGATCATGATCAATGGTAAAACGAGTAGAACTTCACATAATCGCCCAGAAATTTTATTTAAACGGAAAGTTTCATCATCGGATTATGACACGTACTTCTCATTAGCAAAAAGAATATTTGAACCAAAGAATGGTCTGTACATCAAGCGTTGAGGGATTGGTCAAATAGAGAATCTACATCCACATCTGGACCATCGGTAGTGATGATGGATCCGCCATCCCCCAGCTGAAACTGATGAACCAGCTGGCCTTCTGCTGGATTAACTTGCTCCGTCGCGGGCGCAGCACAGTACGGACCTGACCAACTTGGGCTGCAGAAGCCCAGATTCGCACTCGCTTCCTGTAAGTGCAGATTTACGGCACTCCCACGGAAGCCGCAGGGCTCCTGCTCTTCTTCCATCATCCGCGGGAGTCCGCCAACCACATCGGTGTACTGATCATGACGCGGCCCCTCGAAGCAGTTTTGCATCTGGTGATGGTTGGCCGATGAGCTGTCACACCGAGGATGATGATTGAAGTCGTTTCCGCTCGGAAACTCATCATCCAAGAGAACCGATCGCACATAATCGACATAGCTGCTGTAACATTTGCAGCCGTTGCTGCCGCAACTTTTGCAGCCGTTGCTGCCGCAACTTTTGCAGCCGTTGCTGCCGCTCAGGGCCAGTCCGTTCGATGAGACAGTGCTTGCGACAAAGTCCAACCCGTCCAATGAAGCAACGCCCGGGATTCCACTGACCTCTGAGTACTGGTCATGACAATCCCCCATGAAGTAGTTTTGCATTTGATGATGATTGAGCGATGAGTTGTCATGATGAGGACGATGATGGAAGTTGTCCCCGCTTGGAAACTGAGCACCCAGTGGCACCAATTGCGCACGATCAACGAAGCTGTTGATGCTGTTGTAGCCGCTGCTGCTCAGGGCCGGCCAGTTCATTGAATCAATGCTTGCGACAAACTCGTCCAATCCATCCGATGGAGCAAAGCCTGGGGCCACGAATCCGTCCGACGAAGCGTCTAATTCGCGGTGAGCCTGGCTTGGATGGAAGACGCTGCTACAGAGTCCAGTGCAGCCGAACTGGGTCGACTCTAGCGGAAGAGGGATCCGCAGCGGAGGCATATTAGGCACGCACTGGGGCTGGAGTGGCTGATTCACGCCAATTGGCCTTGCCTCGTGGCCCAAGGCGGCAGTGCCTTGCATGTAGAACGAGTGGCGGAGATCGACGGTGTCAAAGTTCATCAAAGGAGTGATTTTGACACTATCCCTCAGAGTCATAGCGGCGGCGGCTTCCTCCTCCTTCAAGGTCGCCAGCCGCTTCTTAGCAGACTCGAGTCGCTGACCCAATACGGCGCGGAGCGACCTCAGATGCTCCTGAGACAAGCCGGCGATCAGGTCTTCAGAGACAGGGTACTTAGCCTCCCACACTGCGGCGCGAGCCTTGACGAACTCCCTGTCGATCTTTCTCCTCTTGTCGAGGAAGAATTCGGGCAACCCAACGATCCTCTTACTGCGGCGGTCGGTGCCCTCGTTCTCGTACCGCCGGATGATCCGCTCGACCTCCGAGGGATTGGGTGGCCAAATCTCGGGCTCCTCAGGCCGATCGCAGATAGCGGGGGTGCCATAGATGATCACGCACGTGTCCACCCCGCAGAGGATGGAGAACTCCCTGGCTTTCTTGATGATGCCCTTCTTTCTCTTCAGGAACGTCGTCTTCCTCGACTTCTCGTTGCTGATCAGATCGAGCGTCAATTTCCCACGACCCATTATTACCAGTGAGAGAGAAATTAAGAATCTTGAAGTTCCTCTTCCGACAATAATGACTCTCTTATACAGCTTCCCTTCTCAATCTCCAAGGGGGGGACTGCATTGCAATTCCCCGCTTCTCATTAATTTTCCCGTTAAAACTTGTGAGCGGGAACATTGTTCTGTATTAGGTTTGGACTTAACGGTCATAAATGGCCACAGGAATGCTTTTAGCCGTGGGATTTATTTCCCAGCTGTACCCTATACCCTGTAAGGGCATTGGATCAAGCTTAAAGAGCGGCTGCCGCACTGTCATATCTCCAGCAAAATTCTTGATTTGCAACACTGGTGAGTCTTTACGAGATTGATGATTCATACAAGAAAAGATCAGAGTCGCTCGATGGGACGATTCAATTTTCATCCTTGAAGGCAATAGGTCAACTTGGAAATTTCCCAGTTTGGGCAATACTACTGTACCCGACTTTTCAAGTTTCTTTCCTCCTCTTCGGAGGGATCAAGGGGGACCGACCAGTCAGTCGATTCACGCTTCCGAGCCCTGAATCTGGTTGACAGAGATGAATATGATTATCCTCCTGTGACTTTTCTTGAGTACTTTCAGGGAAATGCCATTGGCAGGTAATTCAACTTCAATGTTTTCATCCCCCAGCGGCCTCCAATTCTTAAGCTCTCCCTCAACCTTCCTCTTCGCGGAGAGCAACCTCTCTGTCCTAAAAACTTGGTGCTCTTTCTGCACTCTCATTTCATGAGCATTTTTTGTCTGCTGTTCTGATCTTCATTAGCTTCTCCTTATAGCTTACCTTCATGGCCTCAATTCTGGCCTGAGCTGCTGCAACCTTTTTATGAGCAATCTCCGTGGCTCCAGTAACTCGCCCCTTCAGTTAATCGTACTCAAAGTTAGACATCGTAATATGGGGACCATACTGTGATGCAAAAACCTGTCTCTAGCAGTTCTCTTGATGAGTATCTTGAGTTTCTCATAAGCTAAGGCTTCTGAGATTTCAGCTTCCTTCAGCTCTTGCGTTGTGGCTCGTAGTTTTTCCTCAGTCACTGCTACTCCTCTCTCGATTTTCTCAATCTCTGACTTGATTTTCACCGTCTCCTCCTATGTCACATCCTTCTCTCTTTCCCCACCCTTGGATTCAGACCTTAATTGCTCAATCATGAAAGAGAGATTAGACACTATCGAGTTAACCTTCTCCTTGGCTGCTGACACAGCTTCCAACTTGGATTTTGCCCTCGGCAGCTCAAAACTCAGGCTTTGGACCTCATTCCTCTTCAGTCTCATGGTTTCCTCAAGGATGTAATTCAGCTCGTTCCTGATGACATCCATTGAGGCCATGAATTCAAAAGTTTTTTTCATTGATCAAAAACAATTCTTTCCTTGCCTAATCCAATTCTCTCGTGACCAATCTTAACATCAGTGGAGCTTCGGACTTGTCTTCTACAACCAAATTGTTACTCTTATTCTGCATATCCTTTGCAAAGTTCGATCTGGCCTGTAACACCCCAATATCGGACAATGTAACAGCCAATGTAGCCTCTATATCGTTCAATCTGCCGATAACTTCATTAGCTTCCTTGATTTTTTTTCTTGGTTTTATCAATTTGCAGCTTTGTATCCATAGCATCCCTCTCCCTCTGAGCTTCAATTCCACTGAGTTCTTTTAAGGCTTCGATCTGAGCTAGCTCAACTAGCACCTGTTCCTCATTCACTCCCACAATCTCCTTCCTCAGAGCTTCCACAGCACCTGAGTATGATGCAATCTTCAAGCTCGACGCCTCAGCTTCTTTCTCTACCTGGGATTTCTCTTCCAATACAGAAGCCACATCCAACTTTAGTGTACTCAGCTCCTGCTTGACATTTTCCAGTTCTCTGCTGAGTTTCTCATAAGGGTATCTTTCACTATTTCGAACCACCCACAAACTCACTTTGAGCGCATAAGCCCTTCTCAGCATCTTAGAGTTCCGAGTATTCACCTTTGCTTTGGAGGTGGACTTTCCTATCAATGATTTGACATTCATGTCCGTCTTCTTGGCTTCCAAGAGCTCACTTTTTGCCCGCGTTTTCACTGAATCTGCAGCTCTCCTTCTTTCTTCATACCTCTCTATATCCTTACTTGCTAGAAGGTGCTCTTTTGTCCTTGAAGAGGATCCCTCGGACGGGAAAAGGAGAAAAATGAAATTCAACCGAACGCAAAAGTTCCATATACTAACATTCATGCTGTGTATTGCATTTCATTCGAAAATGTCCCTAAACAGCACCCTAATTTGAATGAAACAGAGCCATGAAAACATAGGTAAAAAAATGAAAGAAAATTCAGGAAAAGGGGGAGAGAATAGGGAAACCTGTGACGAACTCATGAGCTCTTTCTCAAGGGCGGGGCCTTCCTCAAGATCAATCCCTTCTCTGCACATGTTAATGGCTGCTTTCACAGGACCCGCATTTCTACCCCCAACTATGATAAAAAAGAAGAATAAAGCAGAATTTTTCAGCTGACAGCGGAGCATCATATTCTTAGGCCAGAGCTTACCTAGCTAGCAAGAGCTTGATTCTCGGAAAAGAGCTAAGGGAGTCCTAATTGTCTGGCGTCAGCGAGCCAAGTTGCTCGTGCATTGTGGAGCTTCACAGGAAGTTTTACTTTTAAGTTCGAGAAAGCCATTAAAGAACAAGAAAAGATAGTTGGAGATTGGCGACTGACCGACGTCCTCTCATCTGTGGCAGCCGAGGGAAGGGAACCCAGTTTCAGTTGCTGTCACCATCGGCCTCTTAAGGGAGGCCTGGACCCATTTACCCCGACAGTGGTTTCCTGCGGTGCACTGCAGTAATCTTTGGTTGCTCCTCCATCATCCACCGTCCAATCGATTGTTAGGAAATCACGATGCGTCCGAATCAAGGGGTCTATACTGCACCCCGTGGCGGTGGCCACAGGTGAGAGAGAGATCCCTCTCCCGCTTAATGGGTCAAAAAAGGAAACGCAACAGACTGGGCGAGCGGGTTGACGCTTTTGCCATTACATATAAATAGTCCGGATAGATCGGAGTTCCATGTCCGACTCCGTTCTTCTTCGTTGCACAGATCTCTGGTTCCATCACTAGGCCATTGGAAGGAAGCTTTCAAGGAGATGCGCTTAGACTTTTTTTGGAAACATAGCAGTCCTGTTGATTGAATGCTTGCTTGATTCGATACTGGTAACGGAAGATGGGAGATCGTCTCTCTGTAAAGGCATGGTGAACTTCTTGCTGGAAGAGAACTACTTGCTGACGGCATTCGAGCTCCTCCACGAGCACCTTGACGATGGCCGTGACGCTCAGGCCATTCGCCTCAAGGAGTTCTTCTGCAATCCAGCTCAATTCCCTCCCGATCAGATCTCCCGCTTCAATTCTCTCCGAGGTATAAATTTTTATGCTCTTCTGGAGCTACTTTTCAATCTCTCCGTCTTCGTCATTTTCTTTCGGTGGAACCAGCTTTGATTTCCTGTTTCTGAGAATTTCCACTCTCGGGGATCAGAAGTTCTAGTTTATCGGAAACGCCTGTACGGAGTGATACATTTTGCTTTCTGCTCTTTGTTTCTCCGCCGGTTATGAGCAGAGAAACTGAGTATTTGATTTGCTTTAGGTGCTTCATACTCCACTATGAACAGGATGATTTGATGGGTTAGATGTCTTCTGTATTGGTGGTCTTTGATAACTGTTCTTGGCATCAACAACGCGCAGCAATTGAGAATCAACACAGTTGCTCAATGAGTCATGCTCCAATTAATTGGCGTGAAAAGCTGATAGTGCAAGCACCTAGGCAGTTTCTACCAATTAGAGGACCTGTCAGGTTGAAATGATAAGTGCTAGAGGATCTCTAGTTTCACTGCTTTTCATGGTGATTCAGTTAGTAGTTTATATTGCCTATCCTAACATAGGAAGAAAAAGAAATAAAAACAAAAATTAAAAAGCCTACTCTACTATTTGCAGCTTTGGAAATGTCATTTGCTCAGTCATGCTCATGAAAAGAAAGTTGTCTCAGCTATAGATTTGACCGTGACACCATGTATGATGGATGCCCTTTTTCTGGATATTATGGAAACAGTTGCCGATCCACAGAGCTTGCTAGACGAGAAGGAAACACTAGAAGAAAATTTGGCCATACGTGAATACGAGTTTCCATTAGCACAAGAGAATATTGCAAGGTTGAAGAAGGAATTGCAGAGGAAAACAGAATCTTCTCTCAGTGAATCAGGCGGTATACTCACTGCCTTATTAGCATCATGACCACAAGCTTCTATTTGAATAGTGATGTTTTCGGATACATTTCAATATGTAGTACAAGGAAAAATTAGCTTTATATCTGCCATCTCTAAAAAGTAGCTACTCAAATTGTCCTTTGTCAATATCACAAGGGCCACTTTCCAACTCCCTTCGATGCCCAGATATCTAGATAAACTCAAGGGTATCTTTGTATTCGAGAGTCCAGGAAACATGTCAGAACCCATAGCCTCTGGTGCATTCTTACTGCCATCTTTCACCACCTGTTCTTCTAAGGGGAACATTTTGATTCCAAGTATGCTTATGTGCCTTCTATTATAGCCTTTCGGCACTTAATGCTAACTTCCACTCACTTTCAGCTTCCAATGCAGACTTATCAAAGCAAGGATTAGAGGTACAGCGGAAGAAGAGAGACGCTGCCATTTCCGATTTCAGCACACAAGGATGCTCTCGAGATCATACTGAAGGAACACTCAGGTGGAACTTTAAACACTATCAGCAAGGTGATGGGCGCTCATATCTGGCTGGCGTCATCCATGACCAGTTTCTTTGGCGAGCGGGGTCTGTTGGGCGAAAAGGAGACGCCACAGTGGCAGCGCGCACAAAACAGGCCCCGACTCCGCCGCCCATGCCACCGGACCGCCTGTGGTGGAAGACGCATGGTTCAGGCTGATGGGAAATTTCACGGACATGCTAAGGGCACAAGCGAAGGGTCCGGAAAATCAGACACGGTGAGGATACCGTCTCAGAATACCCAAATGCAAATGATTCGATTCTTTTTTTTTTTTTTTTTGGTCCTCTTACACATTTATGCGGGGGAGGCTTCATCATCGAGATGACGCGAGGATCGAGATGAACACGATCACCAGTCTTGCTTAGTAAGAGAGGAAGATGCCGATGGATATGCCCGTTAATATATATATATATACACACACACACAAAATGATGATCATCCGTGATAAACATGCGTGGATCACATATGATATTTGTACGGTAATTGTGTCGAATATTCTATAGATATATTCCACATCCATTCAAACTTCCCTTCTCTAGCTACTTGAAGGATATAATGCACAAAACATATACGTGTGTAATTTATCATATGGACCGAACGAAACCGCCCAAACCCAGCTGGCCATGAATATTATAATTACGTATGACAGATATATTAGGACGTAATGTCGACATGTGCCCACTCGCTCTCTGGGTGCTGGCAAATAATATAGATCTCGGACATGCATCAGCAAATTAAACAAGGAGATGCGTAGCGATCGGCATTCCACGTGGGGCGGGGAGATAGGCCCAACAGCTAATCAATCAGCAAGCATCCCATTAGATAGAGGCTCCACGTCACGGCCGTATCATACGGTACGTACATGTGCAGTTACATCAATTTCAAATCTCAACTCGAGGTCTATTTTACGGTTAACTGACTGACTGACTGACTAACTATTGGTATATTACATCGTATGCTTTTATTCGACTGGTTCGGATTCAGTAATTAGAGCTTATAGACCAGCTACCTGCCGGGGATAAGCATTGGGAGGGACTTCCGAGCACCATTTGGATTATATATTTGCATGCCAGGCCAGCACTAATCCCCCGATTTCATTAATTAAGTAATGGTGTAATTTAGCATTATCCGACAATATTAAAGCGTGCCACGTCCTACCATATATATATATATATATCCACATATATAATTCTCGGTTTGTACTATCTTCATAGTCATCACCATGTGCGTGTGTGTGTGTTTTCCCGTGAGAATAAGATGTCTGCTTTGACTTCAAAGCGCAACACGTAGACATGATAATTCATGCCGAACCGACGGTTTTGGGACGTATTGGCACGGTTCACTATTTCGGTCAACCTGAAAATCCTGAATTAAATATAAATATTTTATATTTTAAATAGTTCAATCTAAATTAAATTTAAATAATTTAATATTTCAAAGTAAGTTTTATATGTATAATTAATATATAAATTTAAATATTATATTAATTTGAAGAAAATATTAAAATATAATTATTTATATATAATTAATTATTATTTTAAATTTTCTCATAAATTTTTTTTATTGTAAATATTTTCCCTACTTTGAAGTAAACATAATGTTTTTGGATCATGTAGCATGGTTCAATATATCTAACAACTCAAAAATTGTGATCCATGCATAATTTTTTCATGCCATACTTTAACCATGCTTTCGGATTGGATTAGTTTTTGAGATATCTAAACACATGCATATATGTAAACACGGTAAACCTTAAAAGAAAAAAAAAAGATAAGATAAATTTTTAATTGTTCTTTATCCATTTTACCCTTTTTATTTTATTAAATTACCTTACTTTGTTGTATATATCACAAGTTTTATCACATAGAACTCTATCCCAAAACTGGTATATCGCTATCATATCATGCGCTCAAAAGTCTGGATGATAAGGCTGTGACTAATTGGTTTAAAGAGGCAAATGTTACAGACGTATTTATCTCCTCAAATTCTGGGAGTCAATGCAACAGACAGGATTGGCACACCACAAACGAGGCAGAAACCAGCTGCGCTCGTCGTAACCCCGAACCAGGATGAAGACTGGCAGGGGCTCGAGACAAACAAGTGACTGGGCTGAGTTACTGGCGTTGGCACGGAGGGCTGTCGTGGAAGCTTCCCCTTTCCGGCCGGCTACAATTGGCCACAGCCCTTTGTGAACTTGATTCTTCTGTCTATAAATACAGGTACCTTCCCCACCTTCTTTTCAGAAGACGAAAGGGCTTCACGTTGCAAAAGCTTGTATTTTCTGCTCTTGCTCCTTTGCACCGTGTGTATCCATCAAGTGTCATCCCCTCCCTGAAACCTCTGCTGACTGTCAGGAAATAAACAGGAGATCATACTTGGTCATCGATTAGCTAGGTTAATTACCTCAAGTGCAAGTGATCGACCCATCATGACCTTGGATCTCTCTACCATTCTCCCCCGCGTCCTCATCGTCTCTCGGCGTAGTGTTCGCAAGAACAAGTTCGTCGATTTCGTAGGTATGTGTTATGCCCCCCCGCAGGTTTTCCTTCATTGGGGTTCACTGTAAAATCCATGTCTATCCATCCGTCGTCTCTCAAAAGCATGCACCTCTTTCAAAGCTAGACCTTTTTTGCACTGGGCATTTAGATTTATCCACAAGAACCTATGTATACATGATATCGTATCCTCTATCTTCTTAAGTAAATTTCTGATCAATGGACTTCTGGCATCTGCCGTGTGGATGAATTTCCAGGAGAGTACCACCTTGATCTCATTGTCGGATATGGGGCAGTGCCTGTAATAGTTCCAAGGGTCAATGGGGTCCACATGTTGCTGGACAGCTTCGAGCCCATCCACGGCGTTCTCCTCTGTGAAGGAGAGGACATTGACCCATCAATGTACGAACCCGATGCATCAGGACTCTCACCAGAGGAGCTGGAGGAGATCCGGAAGCTGCACGCCAGTGACACGGCCATCGACAGAGAAAAGGATTCCATTGAGTTGAGACTCGCGAAGCTGTGCCTGGAGAGAAACATCCCCTACCTTGGAATTTGCCGGGGCTCTCAAGTCTTAAATGTTGCCTGCGGAGGTACTCATGAGATTGATGCTGTCAGATATGTTCTGATATGATGATTCCTTCAAGATTTTCCGAGTTTATTCATGGCTTTTGAAGGCATTTTAAGTTTCAAATATTGTGCTTTCTAATGTGCCACAAGAAGTGGAAAGGAAATGGCAAGTTGATCATGAAAACATGAAGACTTAACTGTTCATGGTAGCATACATAACCAGTGATGATTTTCATTCATTCTCTTCTGCCAGGTACCCTATACCAAGATATAGGGAAGGAGATCGCGAAGACATGCCAACAAGAGAAAAGAGTGGCTCACATCAACTATGAGGACTACGACAGGCACAGACATTTGGTTAAGGTTGTGGAGAACACGCCTCTTCACTGGTGGTTTAAGGATTCTCTGAATGAAGCGAACATGGAATTAATGGTGAACAGCTACCACCACCAAGGAGTTAAGAGGTTAGCTCAGAGGTTTGTTCCAATGGCTTTTGCACCAGATGGGCTGATCGAAGGGTTCTATGATCCTGATGCCTACAAACCTGAAGAGGGCAAGTTCATTATGGGCCTCCAGTTTCACCCAGAGAGGATGAGGAATTCCGACTCCGACAAGTTTGATTACCCAGGATGCCCTTCTGCTTATCATGTATATATAAACTTACCTTGAATTTTGTTAATCAGTCATCTATTTGAGGAGACCTCGCTACTGGACAACATTTTCTGATACCTAATTCAGATGCAACAACTGGATTTTGCTTGCATTTTACCTGTTGCCATAAGATGAAAGTGGAGGTCAGTTTGAAGGAAAACCGACTTCATAAATTCGAAGTTGAATTATCATCAATTTCTGAAGTCTGAATTTGGATGGATTAGAGACTGCTGGGATCACTTGAAGTTTTAAATTTTTAGGAAGTAGTTGTCCTTGGAGATCCCACGATGTATCATAACCTGTAAGGAAAAAGTGAACTGACTTAGATGTTTTGCAGGAGTTTGTGAAGGCCGTGATAGCATATCAAAAGAAGCTCAACGGCTCAACCACTGGGCCGATGCCAGTGAAGCTCGACGTTGAAATAGAGAAACAGAGGAAAATTATAGTTCGCAGCTTCTCGATTGCCAAGAATTTATACTGCAGAGGGAAGGAGTTGCCTCCTTCTAAGGAATCCGAGCTGAAAGCAGGTGCAGAATTTCTAGAGGTATCACTCACCCTTTTTCCTTGACCCTAGGGATCTTCAAATTTTAAGTTTTCATCTATGTTCCGAAGTTTCTATGTTTGAGTTACACATTTATATGATGTATTTTGCAGTCAAACACGGCTCTGAGTCTGCAACAAGAGAACAGGCTAAAGCAGATGGGAGCGACGGTGAGGAATGCCGGTTCCTACATAGAGAGGCTGAAGCTGAATGAGGAGAGGGAGAAGATTGCTCGGCTAGTGATCGGGAAGATGTCGGTGGAGCAATTATCTGATCTCATGTCCTTTTACCGAATGATGGGTCAGATATGCTCCGAAGCCCTGGAAAGGAAGCTTCAGGACTTTGTCAGTGATGCTACTCCCTAGTCCTAGAGTCTCATGTATTCAGATGCAGTAATAATTATTCCTTGTCTCGACTGAGAGAAATATCATAGCAGACTTTTGGCATTGTTGTACTCATGCTCCTGCTTTTCTTTGAAATTGGTTGATCATAAAGTGTACTTTACGCAGGAGCCACTTATCTTTCTGCAACTGCTCCCCGTGTTGTGCTTGCTACCATAGGATTTGATTGGTGCTGTAGTCCTTACTTGAAATGGAAAGGAAGGAAGTTGATCTTCATGGTTGAGGAATTGAGTGGTGTAAGAACGTCTATCCTAATTGCACTTACTGTTCAGATTTGATTGCATATTAGTACTACCTGTTAGAATTGGTTGCTACTAGCCACCATCTTATATATTAGAAATGGTTGCCCAGTAACCGCAAGATGAAAATTGACAGATTTCTACCACCCTTCTTCACGTATTTCTTCTTCGTGAACCTGAAATTCTTTACACACGGTTGTTCTACTCTTCCTCATCCATGCTATTGAAGGAAACAATTCTCCTGAGATACCATCTTCTCCAGCAGATTCCAAATCCTTCAAACAATCAAGGGAAGATAACAGACAATCTTCTCAGGAGAATTGTTTCCTTCAATACGTGCTCCACTTTCATGACCCCACGCCCCGCTAGACCCCAGTCTTCCTGTCATTCCCATACTCTGCAATTTTTGTTGTCGAATGGGGTTTTGATCCTTACAGGTGTAATGAAATGAAATGAAACGTGGTTAGATGCTTGTACACCCTCTACTGGGTTGGTGGACGGCCGTTGGTCTTGCATTGCGTGTGCGATTAGATTTGCACTTTGATTGGTGATCTTTTGCAGGACATAGACTCGCTCAACCGACTAAATCAACTTCAATTTAATATTTCCATCAGCTACTACGAGTGATAAACTTCCACTGGATCTTATTTACTCAGAACTTTTGGTGTCGTGCACCTTCATGCTTCCCAGAGCAAAGCTGCTCGTCATATCTCATTCTACATATCCTTGAATGATTCCTTCAATTAATTACCTTGGATTGGTTCTCTCCTTTCCTCAACCTTCACTCTTCTCTTTTCACTATTGTCTGCTTTCTTGGTCTTGATCGAGAATCCTTCATCGCACAGCGATGAGTTGTACTCAAGCTGCCGCAAGCTGTTCAGCTGCGGAAACATCAACAACGTGAGCTATCCTTTCGGGGGTGGTGGCCGGGCCAGGGTATGCGGTCATCCTGATTTGGAGCTGACCTGTGAAAACAACACCACCGCCAAGGATCTCACTCCCTTCTCCCCTTTATGATTTTTGTAAATCTTGAATTTCGAAATCACTTATTCTTTTCATGCCCCATTACAGATGATATATGGACATTCTTTACTTGCACAGATCCAGATAAATCGATCTATTGAGAACTAGTATTTTGAACGTACCTGGACTGAACACAACATGCAAAAAATGGGTACTCTTGTAATAGTTTATAAACTTCTCTTTACTGCTCTTATTTATGTATACAATACATCAATTATTCCAAAAAAAAAATTACCGCCAGAGTTGTGATAGCACGCGTTAACTACCACTTCATGGGTGTCTACCCGGAAACCCAAGTTCTCAGAATTGCAAGACAAGACTACTCTAACGGACTCTGCTCACCGAAGTCCACCAACACAACCCTTGATCCGTCAATCCTTGATTTGGCTCCAGGATACATAAATTTCACATTGGTCTATGGTTGCCCTCCAAATGTGATTATGAATATCCCTGGAAAATTCAGTTGCGGTATATAGACGGGATCGCTTTCAAAGACGGCTATATCATACCAGGAGCCCATGGTCCAGCTGATTGTTTCAGCAGTGTTGTGGTCCCAGTCTCTCAGGCACGTCGAACATATACTGGCAACAGTCCAAACAGCTTGGCGAAGATCTTGCAGGAAGGGTTTGAGGTCAGGCTTAAAGTGGATGATTCAGCTTGTGGAGACTGCATGCGCACAGAGGGAGTCTGCGGTTACGATTCCTCTGTGAATTGGGCAACGTGCGACTGTGCCAATCACTCCTCGGGGGTTGAGAACTTGTTCTCCCTCCAGCTGCAGGTCCCAAAGCACAGTCCAAGGATCAAGGTATGCAGAACAATTCTCTCTCTCTCTCTGTAAATGAGTGAATTCTTCATTTTATAACAGTGGAAACGTACCAGCACGAATCCACTCACCCAATGTATAACTAACACGAAAGGGATGTACAAAATCTGTAGAACAAATTTCACAGTGCCACAAAGCTAACTTAGAAACGAACACCCCCAGGAGAGATCTGCTGGTCAAGCTGACATATACCCTCAAATAGCAGAAATTAAGGAATTAGCTGCTTTGTTTCTTTGGTTAGTTTGCTGAAGGCTGAAGTTTCAGCCTTAAAGAAAATTCCCGTTTCACAAAAATTTATGGGTAAGATCGAGTATGGCAGATACAAATGATAGGTATGAGCCGTTCGGGACACAAAATGGTCCAGGTGATCTGGTGGATATCAGGGTCACAGTTAACCGGTCTTATCAAATTGTATCAGAAAATTCCTCAGTTCACCTGCTATTTTTGTCCCTATCAGCCCTTTCGTGAAAAGATTTTATTCTATTTTTCCCGAGTCTGTTGTAAGGTGGACATGACAAAAAATGAAAAACATGTTAATTTCTTGCACGACATGTCCCCACACCAAATATGAGACATTTGACAGCAACTCCGAGCGTAGATCATAAATATCTTATGAGGGAGTTGGTCGATATTTAATATTATCAAATGGCAGCGCTGAGACTCCGAAGACAGTAGGACCGATCATGGGCATTGCTTTTCCAGTCAAGTCCATGGTTCAATTCGGAAAAAGGTAGAAACATGTAACAGAGCAATTTGTACATTTCTAGCCTCAAAGTCATGCCACAGACCATATGAATAAGACCCTGCTTAGTGTTCATGAAGGAAGAACTCAGTTGGCGTACATATCTTGCAATGCTTCCAGGAAGGTGAAAATTAAGAAGTCCTCAGGTTAGCAGGTCCTAGTTGACCTTGAAATTTCAGAGAACTTTGCAATCTCCTGAAAGAAGCCACTGATTGCTTCAAATACCTATCTGGGAGTCAGTCCACCTGTGATGCTCAGCAAGAAAATCTGTTGACAGTGGTACAGTGTAGCCCTGATTGAAAAGCATGCTGTTCAAGTTTGGATTTCACTCCCTGGCCTATAAAACCCGAGTCATTCTCTTCAGTTGCTGCTACAGTTATTACCAGGTTAGGAGACCACCAATGTTGAGGCAAAAACACATGAATTCTCCTAGGTTGATCTTCGACAGGCTTTCCTCCGATCAGGTGATCTGCCTGCTCTTAAGAGCTTTTCTTGTCAAAGCCCCTTATAATTGTCTTTGTCATGGGCACTGCATCCACAATAGCATTTAGACAAGTGATTCGTGATTCATCAAGATGTCCTGAGGCTCTCCCCTCCTCAACTCCATCAAACTAGTGCTACATCATAACCATCATTTATGTCCATGGATTGTCTCAGACAACTTGGAGGGCAACACCGGATGTTGGAGTTTGCTAGGTACGATGGTTATGTCATGATGCAGAATATGGAGCTTGTTTTGCGGACTTTTGATCCCCATATTGTTACCAATTCAGAAGGAAGCAGTCTTGATCGATCCATTATTAATTTTTAAGTAAGAGTTTCTAGATGGCTCAAAAAGCATGGACACGACCTAGCTGAAGTTCTCTCAAGCTAAATATGAATTACGGTCACAGCCCGGTTGGATATTAGTCCAACAGGTAATTGTTCTGAAACAGTCAACTTAAAACCAAGTAGATTCCTTTGGGTGGCTGCACAGAAGTTGATCTATTAGTCTTGCATAAAATCAATGAGAATACCATTTCATTTCACTGGTCAAAATCACATTTTTGGCATGGCAAGTCCCATTTTTTCCCTGCCAAAACCTTCACTTTAGACAATTTCATCCCTTCTCCTCTCCAAGTCAAATTCCAACAAATTTTTATTTCTCAATTACCATGGCTATGGAAAATGCAGAATAAAAATCAAATCACCATTTTCACCTTGTCCTCTGCTTCCCAAATTCCTCCTTCCAACCATTCCTCCCTCCTTCCCTGGAACCTGAACTGAAATGATTCAATACCGCTCCTTCCCAATCTTAATCCCTCTATGCCTCATCTGCATCTCCCTGATCCTGTTCCACGTTCAGGCATCTCTGGGAGCCAACAACTCCCAGTTTACTAACTGCAGCACAACTATCCAATGTGGGACCTTGCAGAACATCAGCTACCCTTTCTGGGGAGTGAACCGGGCAGATTATTGTGGGTTCTCATCAGATTTCCAGCTAACCTGTGTGGATAATACAATCCTGCAGATCAGTATTTCGGGGCTAAGTTACCGAGTCCTTATGGTGGATCACTCTTCCCAGTTCTTAACTGCAGCCCGAGCAGATTATGTCACCACCGTCTGTCCCCAGTATCTATATAACAGCAGCCAAGATATGTCCCCTTTCTCGTACAGCTCAGACACAGTTACGGGCAACCTTACTCTCTATTACAGCTGTGCTACTGCATCCGTGACAACCTCAGCATTCCTCTCCTTACTGGCGACCAATCAGTTCTTGTGCATGGTCAATAGAAGTAGCCTTATCGGTTACTTCTTGACAAGGAGTCCAGAAGATATCCCACTCTCCAGTAGCGGCATCAGTGTTGCGGACATCACAAGTTACTTTGGGGGATGCAGAACGAGTGTTGTCTTAGCAGCCAACCAGTCAGCGATTCAGGCAATAGAGGCTTCTCCGACCACAGCCAGCGTGCAGGCAGCTCTTGAGCTCGGTTTCGGGCTGCAGTGGGAGGACAATGGTGAGGCGTGCCAGTCATGCATCGGATCGGGCGGACAGTGTGGGAGGAACCTGGATTCGGACGATTTTGTTTGCTATTGCTCCGACAAGTCCTATTCCTCTACTTGTGGAGGTGAGTTTGCTAAATTTAGCTTTAGACAGTTGATATTTGAGATAAGATATAAATGTCGAGGGACTCGCTACGATTTACGGTGGAAGCTCGTGGTTAAAGTCAGGGACTAAGCAAAGATGCCAAAACTTTGGCGATCAACACTGAAATCGGAGAAGAGTGATAGTGAAGTCCAAACCTTATTAGAAGAGACCTATGGACACACCAGGGCTTAGAATCTAGCAGATTAAAATGAGATGTATGGGTACAATCTCATACGGTTTCAAAATCTCTCTACTATGACCAAGTTCTAGGGGGCGAATCCTCCGTCTGTTATCTCCTCTCGAGATGGTTGATCTCTGCCACAGCGGTCCAACGCAAATCTTCCAAACTATTCTCCTTCCCTAGCCCATAGCGCAGAGCCTTGTAATTGACGGTTTTCAACATCTGTACGAGGTAGGCAGACTGGAAAAACGAAGTCAAACATTCTTCGTAATATAGAAACCGTCCGTGTCTGCTAATATATTGGGAAAAATATGGATGGCTGGCTCTTGGGAGAATGATTCCAGCGAGGTGTGAACCAGTTTACGTACGACACCTGATAAAATCGGCTGGCCGGCACAATGGATGATCTGTCCTCGGGGCCTCGACTCCGTCAGCTAGGGTCAAGGATTCTGCCATTAACCCATATAACTCATTCAGGACGAGAGGCCTTTGACCTTTCGGAGAATTGCATGAATATAAAATTTATATCCTGAGAACCCTATTTTTCATTTAAATGTCCTCGGTTTAACTTTTCATAAAATTTCTGAATACCCTCCGGCACGTGTCTGAACTTTGTGCTCAGCAGATTAGACCGGGGGAGCTGCTAATACTTCTTCGTCAAACTGCTCCTTTTGATCGACGGTCTCTCATTCGACCAAGAGAACGAGTATTAAATGAGAACAGAATCGAGTTAACAGACCAAGGTACGGTCCTGGAAACTTGGTGGTGCTCTCAGTCAACAAAAGCCAGCTCGCTTGGTACATTCCAATTTGGGGTAAAAGTCAACCGTCACCCCGCCAAATTACCACACAGTTCAAATTCTCCTCTCGTTATCTTCCCTTACTCCCCTCCTCGCCCGACTCCCGTTCCCTCCCGCGAAGATGTGCCAGCACTCTCTCTGCCCTCCCCTGCCCAACGTCCTCCTCCTCCTCCTTGCCGCCGCTGCCGCTCTCCCTCTCTCCGCCACCGCACCATCCCCACCTCCCGACAACGCCGCCCTCTCCAACTGCTCCAACACCTTCGACTGCGGGCCGCTCCGCAACCTCTCCTACCCCTTCACGGGCGGCGCCCGCGCCGCCAACTGTGGTCCTCCCGAGTTCGGCCTCACGTGCCACGGCAACGACTCAGCCGAGCTCACAACTAGGTCGATGAGCTACCAAGTCCTTGAGATATACCAGACACAGCGCTCGCTCATCATCGCCCGCTCTGATCTCTACAGCAACACTTGTCTAAGCAATAACTACACCAACACCACCCTCAACTCCACGTTCTTCAGCAATGGATCGAAGAACGAGGATCTGACCATCTTTTACGGCTGCTCCACCATCAAAAGCCTTCGGCCACCGAACATGTTCAACTGCGAGATCAATGGTAGCACGAGCATTTCCTATTACTTGATCGGACCAGTCCCCTACGACCCTATACTACATGTGAGCAAGTGCAATGTGAGCGTCAGAGTGCCAATTTTGCAGTCCGCATCGGCTATGCTCACTGAGAATCGGTCAATGCTTAAGGAGGCTCTGATGAAGGGATTCCTGGTGAACTACACGAACCCGTACGAGGAGGAATGCAGGAAGTGCCGGGGAATCAGCGGGGAATGTGGTTTTGACTCTGTATTGGACGTGCCCATTTGTATCTGTGGCGGTCGTGTCTGTTCGGTCTCAGGTATTTCTGGAGTATTTCTAGGCGACGTAAGTTAGGTAGACACTTCTTTCTTCATAGGGAGCAGTGAACATGGATTGGAGGCATTTTTTGAAATGTGGTCGGATAGCTTTTCATAATTGGGTAGCACTGATTTTCTACTGCCTGTTTCCTACTTCAGAGTGAATTTAGATCCCTGTTATGGTCACTCAGTAAGAAATTAACGAGGACTAGGTTGACTTGTCTGTTGTCCCAAGGATGAGGTCCCTAGCTCCCGAATTCTGAGGGACCGCTTCCTTGTAGTCCATACGAAGCCTCCGCTGAAAGCTTTCTTTCATGAATGAGCTTTTGGAGTGACGTGGTTGCAGTTCTCCGTTGCTGGGTTCCTGGAAGTTAGGCTTGCAGAAACCAAAAATATAAAGTTTGCAGAGGCAGTTTCTTGCACAGTTTCCTTGAAAAACTAGCGTGGAGCCATTCGAAGCTGCTCTTATTTTTAGTCTCTTGCTAACTTCCCTTCGATAATTCTCACCCTTTTGCATCGATCTTCGAGACTACTTTAATGGTTGTGTCCTACATACATGAATTGCTTTGCTTCTGTTTAACAGTGACTGATGGTCATCAATTTGATGCAGGCAATAATCATGTTGCCCTTGGGATAGGTAACGTATCAGTATTTCTGTCTCTAGATTGTGCTTGTTACAAAATTCTGTAGCTGGACTACTTTTAAATTTCAGGATTAAGAGCCTTCTACTCCAACCTTGCAGGCCTTGCTCTTGCTGGAGCTGGTCTTATTGGCATTTTGCTCGGGCTCTGGATCGTTTCTCTGAGAACAAAGAAAAAGAGAAGGAGAGAAGCTGCTACTGTTGCTTCCGTTGCAGAGAGTGAAATTAAGGACATCTCTGGTCCTCCTCTGAGTAATGGAATCTTTACAAATTCCACGACCAGTCATTCTCGAACCACCCCCTCCTATCCATATTCGAGGTCTGACCTGGAAAAGGGTAGCACCTACCTTGGAGTTCAAGTGTTCAGCTATGAGGAGTTAGAAGAGGCCACCCACAATTTTAATCCAGCTCGAGAACTCGGAGATGGTGGCTTTGGAACTGTCCACTATGGTGAGGGGATAAAAAAAAAAAAAAGCAAGAAAATTGATCCACCATTACTACTTTGATGGGTGGTTCATTCTGCAAATCCTCATGATGAGTGTGACTTGTTTGGCTTGACAGGTGAGCTGTGCGATGGACGAGCAGTTGCAGTGAAGCGTCTTTATGAGAACAACCTGAGACGGGTCAAGCAGTTTATGAATGAAGTTGAAATCCTCACTCGTTTGAGACATGAAAACCTCGTGACGCTGCTTGGGTGCACCTCGAGAAGAAGTAGGGAGCTCTTATTAGTCTATGAGTTCATACCAAATGGAACCGTGGCTGATCACCTCCATGGGAAGAGCGCTGCTGGCTCAGGTTTGGTCCCATGGCAGATCCGGCTAAACATAGCAATTGAGACTGCCGATGCACTGGCCTACCTTCACGAAAACGATGTCATACACCGGGATGTTAAGACGAACAACATCCTCCTGGACAATGATTTCCACGTGAAAGTGGCTGATTTCGGCTTGTCAAGATTGTTTCCCAATGATGTCAGCCACGTCTCCACAGCTCCACAGGGGACGCCAGGCTACGTTGATCCTGAGTACTATCAGTGCTGCAGATTAACTGACAAGAGCGATGTGTATAGCTTTGGAGTTGTGCTCTCTGAACTACTCTCATCGAAACCTGCAATGGACACCAACAGACACCATCATGATGTAAACTTGGCGAACATGGCACTCAACAGGATACAGAACCATATGCTTCATGAGCTAGTCGATCCTTCCCTGGGTTTTGAGATTGACTATTCAGTTCGGAGGATGGCAACCCTAGTAGCGGAGTTGGCCTTCCAGTGCCTGCAGCAAGAGAACTACATGAGACCTACCATGTTGGAAGTGTTGGAAGCCTTGAGAAGGATAAAGAATGAGTAAAAGAGTTTTCAGGGTGTTGGGATTGTGGAGATGGACATTCATTCTGACGATGCCGGGTATCTGAAGAAAGATGCTGTCCCCCCCTCACTTCACCCGACTCCGCTGGCTACAAGTAAATGGGTCAGCAACTCTCCTACTCCTAATCCCTTCCAGCAGATGGGTTAATCCTATTTCGGCTTTTCTGGCATGAATTTATTGAACAGATGGATGTAATATACGCAATTCTGAGCAGTCACTGTATGTGTTTAAATGGCCAAGTGATCGATATCCTTATTCTGTTAGCTCTTGATTGTCCACGGGTGAATAATGATAGACAGCAGAATGAAATCGAGGACAATGTACATAGTTTGATTGTGACGTCTCCTTGTTTGCATACGATTGTTATTTTGGCACCTGAAAAATGTAGTACTACAGAGACCAGGAATTTAATAAGCAGGTATCGCTTGAAACATGCAAGTATACGAATCTGTATGGACAATTTCCATCGGTAAGATTACATTTCGTGTGAGAAGCCAAATCAATTTAACTCCTATCTTTCCCATAACTAGGCACTCTCAATGCAATAAAACAGCACAGGCCCAAGTGTTGAATCATCCCTAAGCAACACAAAGGACGTAAAAGCAAGACAGGGCTACTGGAGTGTCACCATGATCCTAATCCTGATCCACAAGTCCCAGCATGTCACAGTTATAAGGTAGACATTCATCAACACTAATCACCTCTTTGCTTTACCTTTGTCGCCACTGGATCCTGATCCAAGTCCCAGCATCTCACAGGGTTGACAGCACGCAATATGGTAACTGCATTATGGCAATCAATCAGGGACATTGCAGAAACATCAGCTAACCTTTCTAGGAAGTGAACCAGGCAGATAATTGTGGCCTCTCATTGGATGTCCTGCTAACTTGCATAAGGTAACACAAGCCTGCAGACTAAATCTCTTAAGGGATGCTGAAGGAAGAAGTCAAGTCTGGAAGTGCCACCAAAAATCTATCCGTCTTCTCCCATGAGAACCACAGAACTCCTCCTTTACATGTTCAAACTTCATCAGCAGCAGCTTAAAAGAGAGACACTTCCAGAATTAAAGCTCAAGTCATATCAGCATCAATGCACCAATGTATTAAACACAGCTTTTAGGATCTTCTCATTTATTGCCACAGTACCTTTTCGACCGATACCATTCAGATAATTCTTCCCATGTAACTAAAAGAAGAACAAAGAAGTCACTTATATAGAGATCACCTATATGTTGAATACGCACCTCATACTGGCAAAGGCAACTGCAACTGGCTTTAAAGTTTCATGGACGAATAAAATGGTGGGGTAAACCATAAGCAGCAGATCTTCCCAAGCACCAGAGAAGGCTACAAGAATTTCTACACCTCATGCTTCATGATGTCCACTATCCTTTGGGAGCTGATTCTCCAGTTCAGCCTGTGTTTTGAAAGAATCACATTCAAAAGCAATTGACACATGTTCATTACATGGACAAAACGTAATGGGGACTAGAAGAGAAATAGGATTTTATTTGCCCAAAATTTCACTCCACTTTGGAGTCAAAATGGGTACTGATGACATACATAGTGGAAAATTTTTGGTTCAATTTTTTTTTGAAAGTAAAGCTTATAGGAATACCTTTCATTAATTGAGGAGAAAAAGAAAAAAGACAACACATTGGTAACAGCCACTCACATAAATCAGTGTCTGGAAAAAAAATGGTAGAAGCAATTTTAAGAGCCAAAAGTTTCTTCTAACACACTAATGGAATGATCATGAGATTGTTAAGAAAAGACGCATTCTAGCAGAATTCCCACAATGTATCCCAGCTTGAATTAAAATATAGCTGGGGTAAAAGGCCAAATAGTTGCATCATGGTTTTCAATGAGTCACCGCTACTTGCTAGCAGATTCAGTTATAGAGATAAAAGGAAATTATCATGGTGCGATCATACTTACCAGTTTCAGTTTCAAATCAGAGACTGCCTGCTGTTTATGAAGAGCAAAAAACTTCAAAGACTGGACAAAAGGAAAGATCAAGCTCAAACAGATGCCTCAACAATATGACTGCAACAGAGCAAGTAAAAGACAAAAAGAAAAAAGTGTCTTTTGCCCTGGAAAGTTTGGATGTATACTTACACCAAATCGTTGCATTTCAAGAGATCTAAGCCAAGCTTTTCTTTTAGTCAAAAGATGCTCAGTTGGCAGTTTTAAAGGACGCCTGTAGTTTTTTCCACGGTATACTATTATAGCATGACCCTGCTTTTGCTCCTCAACAGACACTAGAATCCCGCCACTTTCTACTTCAAGCAAATTTGCTGTCTCAATGACTTCAGCATACGTTCTTTGCATGGTAATCACCTTGACCACCTCCTTATGCTTCCAGTGTTGATGTAACGCCTCTATTACACCATCAAAGATCCCACGCCTCCCTAAAGCCAAATTTCATCATCAGCACAAGTTTCAAGATTCAGCATGTACCTGAAATATATTTACTAAGAACGTACGCTACCGAAAGTTTCACTTCCAATGAAGAGCTATGAAAAAAAATTTTCATGAGTCCAAGAAAAAGATGAAGTTACCAAGCACCAAGCTGTCATCCATCTTTAGTCCTATCTTCCTAAAACATTCTCTATCCTCTTCAGTCATCATTTCTTTGTCTAAGTCCCACTTAACTGGCCTCTGTCCAGAATTCAACTTCAGTAGCTGTTTCTCTGATATATTCAGCTTACTTTTGAGCTGCAAGTAAATGGACAAATGTTATAAAAAGTAAAATAGAGCAAAGAAGGCCACATAATAGTTGTAGGACATACTATGAAGAGCCTGCGTTCTTGCTTCCTCAGTTCCTTCTTTAGTGTTTCTATTTCAGCTTCCACTTGGAGATTAGCCCCTTTATTTGCCATTTCTAGGTCCCAATGTTCTGTTTGGATTTCGTGGAAGTCTGATAATGTTCCGGTCTGACAAGAGATTGGTGAAGGCTCATCAGCTAGAGGAATACTTTCAGAGGCTCTCAGTCTTGCATCTTCTTCATGGAGTTGGCATTTCTTCAGCTTTAGCTCCCTCTCTGCTATTGAAGTTGCAACTCTACTAGGAAGGAAATCCTTCCCTCTAAAAAGAATAATATAAAACTTGTTCCGCAGTAGAAGAACACCTCCTGTCAGACGCTGCATGATAGAGTCAAAGATTTTCATCATGCCGAGCATGAAGAAACACAACTGAAACTCGTTGAATTAAAGGATTCAATTTCCAGTCATAGCATATCCCTTGCAAACAAAAATACATGCGCAGCTGTGTTTTAACAAGTGTAACTGATATAAACTACCTACAAGAAGTTAAACATAAGTCCAAGGAAAATGATGCTTCAAAGGAATTTTAGGGCTTTAGACTCAAAAATGAATGGAGACCAAAGGGGCAGCTAAGACCAGCTTTAGCCCATAATATTGCCCCAAGTCCACTCAGTGAGTTTGTGCACAAGCATGCACCATAGAAGCAATTAACTAATAATGCAAGATATAAGAATCAGAGATCTTCTAATGGATAAATTTACCTTGAGCTCATTCGCCATTGCCTCGTTGTTGGTGTTCGGCACTCCCCACTTGACAGCTATCTTAACTATAAGAATTTTCTCCCACAAATTTATTATGGCAGCAGCTAAACCTTGAAGTCTCATGTTTCTCCCTTCACAATGCAAGATCATAATGGATCAGTAAAACCTGATTATAACAGCATATGTCATGCTAATAAGAAGTATAAAGCAAATTGCATGCTACCATAGAGCTAAACCATGTTTAGGCAGCTCAGAAGTTCCTCAATACTATTTCTCGTGATAGAGATCTTATCACTAACAAAGTTAAAGCAAATTTCTGCTGTTTTTTCTTTTCGCATTTTTAGCAGTTGATCCATTTAGAAGTGGATAAACCTTCTCTATTTATCATCAGTACCATTTGTATAGCAATTAAAGTTTACATTTGCTCAGAGCTATGTTCCATAGATCAAGTCTATAGGTAGCAATATACCAAGAACAAAGTGGGTTGACAAAGGGTGAGCTAGCTTCCTCAGGTATGTCAGCTCATCATCTGTGAGCTTAGATCTCTCATTTGGAGGGCACATTCGCAAAGGAGGGCCAAATCCTGGGATCACTTCTGGAAGCAGGTCAGCATCAACTGGCAATGGCTTTTGCATCCACCAGTCCTCAAATCGAGGGCCTAAACCATCCAATAGCCTATCAGTTTCCATCTCATACAATGATTTGCTGACTGGTGCAGGACTCTCTTCATCGTCCATAAAAATGGTGCCTTCCCTCCGACCAGTCTCTCCTCTGCATTCTTCATTCATGACATGTCCTTTATGCTCTAGTGGATGTATAGGAGCACTTTCTAAGCTCAGTTGCTGAGTATCTGAATTTGGACCACCATATAAACCAACATGTCCTCTGGAAGATCTTTTGGAGTGATAATCAACTCCTCTATAGATGACAAGAGCATCTTTCTTTCTCCAAACAACCAAACCGCCAGTCTTCATCTGCACGGAAAAGAAATAATTTACACAAACACCCATCAGGCATTTGACGGTGTAATCAAATACCTACACGATGTAAATAGTAAAAGTGGCGTTTTAATTACGGGGGTGATGGAGAAATTTTGTTGAAGAGGGCGGCACTATCTTCCAAGTAACACGAAGGGTACCAAGAACGAACCTCTACAATCTCTTGCGCTCTGTCCATATTTCGGCAAAGTGGTATGTCGAACTTCACCATAGCCACTTCACTCCTCCTCCAAATCCTACTGATCTCGTCAACCACTTCCTTCGAGACTCCAATTTTCATCACCTTAACCCATTTTCTCATCTTCTTAGCCTCCATTCTCAACCTCGCCAGCAACTCCTTGTCTAGAGTCAGCTCTGCTGTAGTCACCGCCTTCTCTTTCTTCGTTCTTCTGAAAATCACTCTCTCATCCTTCACCCAAGGCAATTTCCCGCCAAAATAAGATTTTTCCTTGCCCTCAACTTGATCAGAGGAAATCTGCAAGCCGAGCTCAATTTCCTCCAAGTCGGAATCACATTCGGCTGACTGTCGGGTCAGCTGCAATCTCTCGATGCTCCGGACTATCTTCCGCACTGTCTTATTTCCTCTCACACCACCAACCTTATCAGTTAATGCCCTTTCTGCTCTATCGACTTTGCCTCTCCCCAAGCTCTTGCTGTGCTGGGTTTTCTTCAGGTCCAGAACTTGGTGAGGTGGGAGAAGAAGAGGACCCTTCATCCATGGAGCCGTGGGCATCTTGACGGAAGCATTAGACCGAGAATTCAGCTCCGTCGAGGGCGAAAGTTCTTGGATTCGGGAGGGGAGCTTTTGCTCGGGAACTCTGTTCGGAGGCGTAGAGTTGGGGCAGGAGGATGACATATAAAACTGTGAAGATGTGAATGTTGCATTGCATGAGAAAGAATTCGAGGGGCTCGGTGATGGAGAGTGAGAGGGAAACAGAGTGACCAGCATGGGCGGCAGCAATTAGTTCAGTTATTATCTACCGTGGCAAACGAAACAGCTGGAGGACGAGGATGGGGAGGCGGAGGAGATGAAGAAGGAAGTCTGGAGTTCCATTGCATTGAGATAATTTTTTTTTTTTGAAGGGATATTTTCAGTTCTGGGCCGTTCATTGGGCCTCAGTAGATTGGGCTTTCATGTTCTGGAGAAAGCCCATTAAAGTATAGTCCTGGGTTTTACCGACGATACGAATCTGCCAGCCGACCAAAAGATTGATTGCTGATTGCATAGAATAAAACATGAAAAAGGAGATAACCGAATAATAGATAATCACCGGGCAAGATTAAAATTAACAACTGATACATACAATTGACTTGGTATTCTCACCATGAGCAGGATCACGACTTAGGTGCAAGAATCGAGGCAGAATTGACAAGAGTTGATGTCCCAGTTAGACTGAGGATGATGGGTGAAGATGAGGATTAGCATGACTTCATAGACAAAGAGATTGGGGCTTCATGGATCTAGACCAAGCAACACCGGCAGGATTCTCAGTAGCTGCTCGAGAGCATTTGGTAGAAATTTCCTGGCAAAGAGGAAGCACTTGGAGGTCGTGTTGCCGTTGTAAGTGCAGTTCGAACCAAACCTGATGCCATCTACGAACTCATCCGTCATATCGTCCCAACCGAACTTCCCAGGGTGAGGCCCATTTCGAGACCAGTCCACCCAAGTCACGGTCCGGTTGGAGTTCGAACTCGGGTTAAGTATGTTCAACAGAGTGGGAATATAGTGCTCGTCCACATAGCAAGGCGGATGGCAGAATTCTTTGAATACCGGGTAGTATTTCCGGTCGGATATGACTTGGCGGGCTAGATCTCGGTGCAGCTCAAACCACTGCGACCCTTTCCTCCAATTGGTGACGTTTATGGTGGGGGCCATTTGAGGATTGTAGCGTCCCCGGGCAAACCTCCTAGGATCGTCAAACGAAGCTTGGAAGCTAAGGTTTGAGTTTATGAGGTAGCTGTAGATGGTCTTGAAATCGAATAGCGGAATGCAGGATTCTGAGAGGAGGACGAATCTTGTGTTGGAAGGGTCCAAGAGGGCATTCGCCAGCAAACGCCTCTCAGCATCCATCATGCTTGAAGTCCCCCATCTCACCTCCTGCGAGAAAAAGAACCATAAAGATTTATACTACTCAAGAGTCTGAAGAAGAAGAAGAGAAGCATTTGCTGCAGGGGAACATAAACTCACCTGACTTGGGATTCTCGTGCCGTAGAAGACAGAGTCTACAGGCATTGAATCTACGTATGAAGGATGAGCATGCCAGTAAATAGAGTAAAAGCCCTGGTGCCCGCAGAAGAACTTCTCCCACACAAGAGACAGATGCACAGCCCTGTGGGTCAAGAACATGAATGCCACTTTTGGCACCAACGATCCATCGGAGAATCCCTTCCCCTGAGCCATCGCAGCCCTACTCAGCAGTTCGTCGTCACTCATGTTGTGCATCCGGGACACCTTCTCTTTGGTAACTGGAGCGATCTCATGATCAATGGTTCCGGCACCAGCTCCAAGGAACCTAGAAGAAAACAATGAATGCCCTTGTCCTCGAAGATCATGATGATCAGGAACTGATCGGATCAGGACTTCCATGCGCACAGGGGTGGGAGCATTGACCCTAACGTACCAGAAGCTGGTGATATATATGACTATGATTCCGAGGGAAAGGCCAACAACGAACAGAAGGAAGTTGAAGAAATGATCGACCTTGATCTGTAGATGGGAAGAACCCCTACTCGGGAGCTTGAGCTTGGATAGGATGGGATTCTCTTCGCTGCCCATCGGTGTATGACGATTTGGCTCAAGAGAGAGACGGGAGATTGCCCAAGGTTCATATGACTTATATTGTTGAGAGAATGTGAGTTTAAAGAATCCTATGGTTGAATTTGGAATTCTTAGTCAAAACACATGCACCTTAAGGAACAGCGGGTTTTCACTTGGCGTGTGTTTAGACTTTCTCTTACTGTGCAATGAAGCCAATGGTTTGGGACCTAAGCTTATGGTCCCAGAACTTACCGAGTGCAAGCCACGATGAGCTCGTCCAAGAAATATGATGATCAATCCGGTGGCCTTCCATCGCCAGCCGCCCTTGTCTTGCATTCAAAACTCGTCTCATAAGTTTGATCAATCACAGCCCAAGTTAATGTTGTCAAAAGGGTATGGAAATTGAGGGGGGAATACGTAAGAGAATTTTCAGGGGCTGAACGAAGACAATTGCGTTAAAAGGAACAATAACTACAATACGGAAGTTGCCAACCTGAAAAGGTACTTCCGTGGGTTGTAGTCAGAAGTATGGGAAGGAGAAAAACTACTTTTTCCTCGGACAAATCTGACGGCCAGAGAGGCTGTAGGGAAACGAGAAACCTAGGACAGCCGAACATCAGGTCATTCTCCACATCTCTACTCCTTCCACAACGTTCCAAGGACGCTTTGTTTTCTATTGTTTAATGATAATCAAGTCAAAAGAGCTCTCTAATTCATTAAAAAAACACAAAAACAAAGTCAAAGAGCTCTCTCAAGAATTATAAGTGGAGCAGGTTTGCTTGGGGAAACCGGGACCCTGAGATCTAACTGGGGGAAGGTGGTGGAAGGAAGTGCTCCAGATTTGCTTTGCTTCCGACGTGCTCCAGCTGGAGATTTCGCCAAAACTAATCGACTATTAACCCACAGAACGTTGCGCAATAACACGAGAAAAGGAAGAGGCCACCGAGAGAGGTTCATCATGTTGGTCTTTGAACCTTTCTGGGTAGGCAAATCAAGATGATTCAAATCTGCCAATCTTTTGCTAATATTCACTCCCAGGTTACATAACGAAGCTCATATCATGCCAAATGGTCCAGTGCTATGAGAACCCATTTAAATCTAGAGGTTCTAGAAGCCCTCAGCACATCCGACATTCTGCCATTGACGGTAATCAACTGATATAGCAGCCCAAATTTCTCTCTTTATTTTAATTTCAGATATATTATGATATTGATTAAATAAGTTTGACCTGTCAGATGGATAGGATATGGAGGAGGACCGCATTCATTTACGTACACGAACTTGTATATGTCTCTGATCGGTGCTTTCTTGTTTTGTCTTTCTTCCAAATGAACACCACCAGCTGGGAGCGAGTGAGAGCCATTTGCTTATTCCTTTTCAAAACTTGCAATTACAGACCGAACTTGACCGATCGGACTGCTGCATCTTCCCGACTGATCAATTCTTCCAGCCCAAGTCTCTTGGACTTTCTTACTTCACGGTACTTGCCAGTTGCCAACCCCAACCAAAACCTAGTCAGTACTGAGTCACTGGACACAGGACGCGGCACCATGCATGGGCACGGATCCAGTTTAAACATGGTGTGGATTCAGTATTTGGGTACAAATGTACAGACCAGATTTAATGAAGAAATGTCGCGGTATGTCCTTTTCACATGTGTGAGCTTTAATTTATCCACTTTGAAAAAACTATGGACATTCTAGACGACGTGCAGCCTCGGAGTCCTTCCTAACTCTCTACCAAAATGTCCAGCAGGAGAAGAAGCTTGTGCGCAGCTTCTCGGTGGGGCTGCACTCACAAGACTTCCATCCTCCTCTTCTTCATCCTCCTCCTCCTCAGCTTCCTGTTTTTTTTTTTTTTTATCATTTGATATTTAAGAAGAGGAAAAAGAAGAAGTCTCGTTAGGTGAGACAAGTACGCACGTATACGTAACTTGGAAACATTAATATCTGAACTTTAGATCGTGGGTTCTTCCTCGGTCGGCTGTGAAGGAAAGCTTTCCTAGCTATAAATCCAAATGGGATGAGACACTTGGTATTAATCTACTATTGTCCTCTTGACCACACGTATACATCGTCACTTCCCACTCCCGAATTCTCTATCCTCCCTCTCCAACTTCCCACTTCTCTTCTTACGTGTCCGACGGATGAAAGCTCATCGTGTGTTAATAATGATGGCTCACGTCAAATTAATTAAGCTATCGGTGGAGGTAGTAGTAGATTATAACATGATCCTCGTCGTCGATATTATGTTTGGGGGATTTTATTTTATTTTTCGACAAAAGACATATTTTTCAACCAGCCTCGTGGTGGAGAAAATGGTCGGGTTTCTTATTCTCGACCAAACCCTTCTTCTCAATTTCTTGTCTTCCTCAATAACCTCCAACTCCTACCGTCTCGGTGAAAACACCTCCTGCACACTTCTATTTCTTTAACATACCTGCGTACGTTGATATTATATATATATATATATATATATATATATATATATGTAACAAAGCCATCGATCACCACCATTCATCGTTAGCAATCAGTTCGCGCTTGCTTGTCTTCTCCAACCCGATGGCGGATATAGACTGCACTCAATTATCGAAGCCGCCACTGAAGCTCTTCGGCATCGACATCTCTTCATCAGAATCGTCGGTGGACAGCGCCAGTGGAACGGATCCCCTCATCAGCTCCCCATCCGACAGCCGCAGGTACGAGTGCCAGTACTGCCGCCGCGAGTTCGCCAACTCGCAGGCTCTCGGCGGCCATCAGAACGCCCACAAGAAGGAGCGCCAGCTCCTCAAGCGCGTGCGCATGCGGGCCGCGCGTCAGAACAACCTTGACCCGCAGTCACCGCTCGTCCCCTGCAACCCCTTCGTGGCCACGTTAGCTTCATCATCATCGCCTCACTTCCTAGCCCATGCCTATGCAGCCGTGGCCGCAGCCTCGCATTACCCGTGGCTGCGTCTTCCGCGGGGCGGGGCGGGCTTGCCGGCTCATGGTCTGGAGGCCAGCGGCGGGACTTTTCCGGCCATCAGAAGCCTCCCGAGGGACAGTAACGAAGGAGACACGGGGCCGAAAGTTTCAGAGGAGGGTTTGGGCTTGGACCTGCAGCTGGGTCTTGGGCCTACTGCTTCATGATCCGCTTGAATCTAATTTTTCTTCTTCTTCATCCACTCGCAAAGTTGGATGGATATGGAGTTAGATCAAGGGCTCAAGCCTCGAAGTGAAGACTGTTGCCCACCATGATCTGTCAAATGTATCGAGAACTGACCGGAAAGAAACCAAAGCCGTTGCACCTTTTCTTTTGTCTCTGTTAATCTCTTGAATTTCTGTATGTGCACAAATCTATTATTCACGAATAATCATTGTAAAGACATACACTAACTTAGTTTTATCTCCAGGAATCGATATGCAGATCATATTTTCTAATGATTAATAGCAGATCAAGAAAAGATTAGTGGTTGGATTCGGATGATAACCCACGTGCTTATGAATGACCCTAAAGAACATCTGGCAGATCCCTTTTTCCCCCATATGATTTTTGCTGCATAAAACGTCTTACAGGTCACTTCTTATGGGGAACAGCCTATATTGGATCCAACGGTCACCGTCCAGCCTCTCTAACTATTTTTAAAAAACAGTCCACTTTTCAAGGAAGCGGGTCCCCCGCCCCCTCAATCGGACCGTTGAAATCAAAACAGGGAGACCGCAAGGTTGCCGATCTCTCTCCGTCTCTATCTGCATCGCTCTGTGTTGCTGCGCTGCTGGATTACAGCTTGACCATTGCCAACCCAATCTCTTCGACATCCTACTCTATAGGAAGCTAAAATCCCGATAAGGTTTCACTCAGGACAGGTAGAAGAAGCGGAGCGGGAGGAGACCGAGACGAGTCCTTCCGCAATTTCATCGACAATGGCAGAGATCAACAGCTCCCTGCATGGAACGCAAGCTCTCCAAGCCCCACTCCATGTCCTCGACCCGATTTCTCTTCTCGTATCCGAGAACTCTCGCTGTGACGATCAACCCGACATCCCCCTCAGCCTCAGGCCCGACACGGACGCCTACTTTGTCGTGGAGAGAGGGCCCAGGTACAGAGCATATGCCGAGCTACGAGAAGCGAAGCTGAGAAGGAAGCACATGAGTTATCAAGAAGAACCTGACGATCTCGACCCCATACAAACACCTCCCCGGAAACAGGTCAAGTTTCAGGTAGATTCGGTCAATGGGAGGAAAGGGTCTTCCTTCTTGACCCAATCAGTGCCGGATTTCTCCTCCGTCATCAGGAAAGAGAACATGAGGCCGGTGAATGCTCTGCCTCCGCTGCCTGAAATGACGCCACCATCGAAGAACGGCCCCAAGGTGGACCCTGTCAGTTCAAGCGCAAGGCGTTCTAAATCCACAAACGCGGGTGAGAAGAAGGGCGGCATGATGGTAAGAAAAAGCTATGCCTGTGTCGAGGACCTGAAGGGATTGTCTTCTGCTGCGATCGTGCCCATAGGTGGCGACAGAGGAAGGAGCGTTAGAGGGACGAGGAGGACCATTTTGAGATCTAGACCGGTTTGAACAAGACCTGGGTTCAATACGAGGCTTGACTTTACCGCTGCTTGGCTCCTTGTCTGGAATGGAAGGTCGACTGACCAGTTGTGTCTGCATAATGGATTTCATTCCCCCCCTCTTGTACCGGATTTCAGTAGGTTCAGACTGAGGTTATGAATTCCCGAGCTTTCTGTGTAAGAGAAGATCGGCTTCGCACTTTCTTAATGAGTTCTTCAGTTTCATCTTCTGCTCTTCCTTTATTCAACTGAATGGAAAGTGATTCAGTGTCCAACACGGTTAGATTGCATTTAATCTCGAACAAGTTTGCCTTCTCCCCGCTCTTCTCTAACGGGTAACAGCATTGAAAAGAAAAAAGACAGTTAATCATCTCCACATGGGTCTCCTCATCAAATCCTCCGACTTCAAGCCCTTCAGTTGATAAAGTAGCGAGTAATTGAACTTTAAACTTTACCTAGGAAAAAGGAAGCGGGTAAACAGGGTATCTTCCAAGCAATGAAAGATGCCGTAGTCCTTCTCAAGGCATCCGATTCTATTTAAATTCCCCAGCTTTAAGAAGCTTACATATTATCTACTGGTAATTTATTGGCTTTGAGATCATTAAGGATAATTGAAAATCTCAAAAGGACAGAAGATAATTTTTGAAATTTTATTGGCTAGATGGGGAATCAGCATAATTCGAATTTCCTCCCTCACCGCAAGAGAGAGCGGATGATACTTGAAGAATCCGATGTTGGTGACTAATGGAGGGTTAATTATATAATCAATGGTAAATGAGATCCGAAAAAAGAAAATAATTGGTGTAAAAAAGATTTTTTTTATATGTATTATCTTTTCATATAAATTTTTTAAATCGTGGTAATACTTTTTTTAATAAAATGTTAATTTTTTTACCGTATAAAAAGTTTAAAAAATATTTTAAATTAATAAAAAA